>DWNE01005257.1:0-14195 GCA_018249875.1 Cecropterus toxeus | reverse complement strand
TTATTAAAGAACAATCTATTAAAAACGAACAAATATAGCGTGATGCTATATAGCCTAAAGCCTTCCACAATAAATTTACTATTTAACACAAAAATATTTTTTCAATTCGAACCAGTAGATTCTGAGATTAGCGCGTTCAACCAAACAAACTATACTGCTTTATAATATTAGTATATATATTATTAACAAAATTAAACTAAATTAATTTCGTGAACATCATACTTGAAGTATGCAAAACAAAGGTGAATATCTGAATTAAATTACAGATGCTTTACTATTTCTGAAGACAAAGGTGGTCGCTTCGTTCTAAGTGACCCAGAAACCATACACATCCAATTAACCCAAGCTAAAAATAGGTGTGGCGGTGATACCATCCCGGTCCAACCACATCGCAAAGTGATTTTCGACGCATTGTTTTTTCCTTTGCATTTCTATTAACTTGAAGGCAATAATATTTATTTTAAATTAATTCATATATTGTAAACATCTTATTTATTTTATTAAAATAATAATATAATTATATGTAGATATACTAGTCTTAGCACCCGACCGATGGTCAATTTTGGCCGAAGTCGAAGCTGAAGCCGATTATTCGGCTATCGTACCAACTTTCGACCGAAGCCGAATGTTAAAAAAACATAAGAAAATCACTTCCAAATTATTTGAAAGTGAATAATATACCAATTAGAACGACTGTTCTATATTAATGTAGGTTATGCATAGACAAGTTGTAGAGCTTACAATTACTTTGTAACTTGTCGAAAATGATAGCATTTCGAAATAAAGTGAATTTTAAGCACACTGCATACTAAGCTTGCTTTGCAGTTAGCAAAGCAAGCTTATTATGCAGTGTGCTTTACCTCTGCGCTTTACCATCTCAATCGGTGTACTGCATTCGTTTCAATTTATTTAAATTTTTTCCTCGCTCGAAACCTTCTGCTGTCGAAACATTTCGGCTTATTTTTGCTGAAGCCGAAGGTCTCGCCGAAATTAATATTTTTGGCCGAAGCCGAAGCCGAAACCGAATCTTCGGTCAGACACTAACTATTCTATATCTATGAACACATTATGTGGTGATATTCATTAAATTAGATTTATATTTCATAATAAAGTTATAAAAGGAAAAAGTTACCGACATAGCTCTTAGATTTAGTAAGCTGAAGTGGCAATGGGCAGGCCACATAGTTTGTAGAACAGACAAACGATTTAGTAGAAGAGTCATCGAAAGGAGATTACATTTAGGCAAAAATAGTGCAGGCGGCACCCCGACCAGGTGGACTGATAACCTGAAGAAGACGGCGGACTACCGCTGGATTCAGATGGCACAAGACCGGTTGGAGTGGCGCAGATTAAGGGATGCTTATGTCCAGCAGTGGACTTTCAAGGGCTGATGGATGTATATAAAGATGAATAAAGTTACGGTGTTATTGTAATACCTAATCGAATATTTTGGTAATTTACAGTTGGATGACAACAACATAGTGTAATGGCTACTTAGCATGTCCGTATTGATCTTAGTGCAACACAATTAATTGTTGAGACACCGTAATTAACCATCTGTCAGATTAAAGCGAGTGATACTATTCATTGTGATATATATATACAATACTAAGTATAATATTAGTTGGTACCTAAAGATTGAAGGCAGATAATTTGGTAAAAGATTATTTACGAGCTAAGGGAAACAACATTATTCGTTAATTTAATAAATAGCGAACAAACTGCTATTATTCTTAATTATGTTGGATATTAAAATATTTAATATATTATAATGGATTATAAATAGCTTTAGTGAGCTATTAACCAAATTAATATTTTTTCTTTTGTATTAAAGAAATATGTACCTACACAAAAGTATAAAAAATGCCGACAATATATCTCAACATTGGAACATTTATAAAACTACTTTTTGTCGTGATTCATATTATATCAAGCCTTTTATCGGTTGGCTTTACACGTTTACCAAATATAAATATTTACCGAAAGTGAAGTGTACACTTTAGGCGGCTATTTACCTAACTGTCCGTCCGGCCCTCGTCTCCACTGACACTAAGCGCACTGAGAGGACACTCGACAGTGACTTGATGAGGGTGCCGGTTGGGTATGTATAGGGAACGCTTGAAATTACCGACAATTTATAGCTTCATACTTTAGGTATTAAAATTGTATGATTTTAAATTCAGTGGAAAGTATTTAGGTTAATTAAACATTGACAAAAAAATGCGGGGCCGCTGTAACGCTACTTTTCGGATAAAAAAGCGTCTAATGGGTTATGTCGTAAAGCTCTACAATCAATGGTTAATTCCAAATTTTTCTATTTCGTACGCCGTTGAAATTAACCTTACTTTTCAAAAAATCCCAAATCTTGAATTTCTTTCATCTCATTTTCCGTCAATCTATATTGACTATTACAAATCACAAAGATATTTATCATATTAATCACGCTGGCACTTTTGGCGACCCCAGTAAATAAGTTACTTCGAATGACGTCGCTGTTACTCGTCTCTCGGACGCAATTCCTTAGACATGATCTTATATGAAATTGAAGTAATGAATGAGTATACAAAGTTAAATGAACATTTAAAGTCTAACCCGAGTTTAACTTACCTCAGGTCGGTTACAGACGCATTAATACTCCTAAAATGGAACGCACTCTTTAAACTATAAAAGGTGGTATGTAACCGTATTAGTCTGGAAAGCGAACGTTACTGCACAAAGCCGACGTCAACAACTGATCGTTGTATGGAATGCGGTTTGGAAAATATTTCCTTAAATATTTTCGATAGATTTCCTTTCCAATATACGATTTCCACATGTCCATGTTACGTCTCTACATACCAAATCCGCTGTCTCCTGCAGCGACATGTCCCGGATTTGCATTGCGACACTAACGACATAAAGATCCCACCGTCCTTCGTGTCAAGGAATGTGTGAAGCATCAAATGATTTGAAAGTATTTCAAATAGAGAAATAGTCAGGGACAAAGCAAAATAAATCTATCCAAGATTTATTTTGCTTTGTCCCTTACTATAAATGTTATCCAAATTTTACTATTAACTATTTTTAACAAAATCTGTCTTAAATTGATGGTATTTTGTTTTAAAGGTCATTGGACTTTTTGTGGTTCAACGCCGGTGGTACAACTGTAGTAATTGTAACCAATTTCTGCTTAATGTCAGTAGTGTTATTTGTGATTAAAGAGAAGTACTTATTCAATGCGTTCAAACTTAGTACTCAATGGCAACGTATCTGCGAAACACTGCGATAAGACATATAAATAAGATTATTACCTAGGGTTGATAAAATAGATGTCCATAGGTGACAGTAATCAATACATTACATTTAAAATAAAAACACAATTGAAGTTTAAACTATTACAAAAAAGCTTATATTAATACCATCTGTTTAATAATACCGTCTTCTTTACAATGGTAGTCAAATTTATAATTGTACGTCCGAAGGGTTTGTCTACTATATAAAATCTCATGAAGTATTTCAGCGGTAGTTAATATTTTTAGCCTTACATCGTAAAATAACGCTAGATTATATTACAAAAGTACTAACCGAAACAACGTTCGTTCTTTGATAAAAACAACTGGCGTCTTATCGTATTTCGTAAGCCTATATCAAAACAAAATCCCCTGCTCCTTACAGAGACACGTTGCGTAGGTAGAAATACAGTGATTTAAAAAATGTACTGGCTAGTGTATCGCTATGAGTTAAACCCCGCATTTTCGGAGTCGAAATAAACATTAAATTATCAATTTTACGAAAAAGTTAACAGTTTGTGGAACTTAGTGGTTTTTGCTCAAAAGTGATATACGAGTATGTATTGACTTTCGGGGGCAGAATGGCTACTGATCGAAAGTATTTTGGAAACTTATAGCGCAAATTATTTTTTGATATAAAATCATTTCAGATTCAACCTGTATGATATAAAAATACTCTATCAACTCTACTGAAGTCCCTCTGATGAGCAATATTTCATGAGTTTACAATCACAACACAAACGATACCATTTCTTACTTAGGGACGAGTGCATACATCTTTGTATAACACGTGCGCTCAAAATTAATAACAAGCGTTAGTGATCATATTTTATGTAAATAATAATTATTTTTTCATTTAAGGTGGCAGTCTAGCAAAATTATTTTCTGAGGCTTATACCTCACAGGATCATGTACGCTGCTTATTTCCTTTAGTATTCAAACAAGAATTAATTACTGACACCACGACTGTAAGCTCGTTTCAGAAACAAATGTCTTTTTGGGTCATAACTATAGAGTATCCACATATATAAGGCGCTTCAACGTGTACGCGATATTTTAACTCAATCGTTTGTGGCTAACTGGCTTAAAATTTAGATACAATATTAATCCGGCCCATACATATGAATAAACACGACAAATAAAATAAAAAAAAAACTTTTAAAGTAAGAATCGAATAGCGAATAAATCGACCTCTAATTTTTATCTTCAACGAATAGAAGATGATATTTCTAAACCACACTGAGAGTTTCTTCACGCAAATAATAATCTCGCATACTCACACTATTCACTTCGTGTCAATCCCTTAAGGGACGGTAAATTTGTTCGGAGCGTCGAATTAATTAGACGTAAATACATGTTTTAGTAACGGAGATTTCTCTAAGGATCCATTGGGAGTTATTACTTCGATTTATTATGTTACTCGTCGCTGTCACTTCCTTGCAATGTTGTAGTTAAGTTCTTATTTTTATATTTCTATTTTTTATATTCTTTAAAACAGTTGTACACGTGTTAGTAACATTTAACGTACATGTTTATGCTACTACTTTTTTAAGTTATTCTAGAATTTTACTGTTTCATTTTAAATATTTATATTTTATATTTAAAAGTGGAAGAACTAATCTTAACATCTCGCTCCATTTTATAATAGTTATTTCACTTGCTTTGTAGTTCTAGGAGTATTCTAAAATGAGTATACATGTAATAGCACTCAGAGATAGAATTGCATGTATGAATAATCTCAGATAGGGGAGCTTTGACCTCAAATTTAGGACATATTTGGATCAGTTACATAACAATATGTCTAGTTAAGTGACAGCGGTGCCCATTTAGCATTAGATAGGCATGATACATGAAATAAACTGAGTTTATTTTTATCTGTATGAGTGTAGAAAGCGTCTTATCTAAATTAAATTAATACATTGATGGCACTAAGCAGAAATGAATATCTAACAGAAAATAGTATGTGCGATGAGAATAGTTTATGTGATACGATGGATAAATGTGATATAAAGCTTTAACACATTCTAAAATCATTGACTACACTTTAATCGCGATTTATTGCAAAGTAGCCTTATCCTGTCTAAATGAAAGTTGATTAACAAGTAACAGACACCTTCAAAGCTATCACGATCCGCCAGCAGGCAGACGTCCCCGAGGGCCCTCGACCGCGACGGGGCCTTTGTAGCCGACGCTACGGTTGACGCTACTGTTGAGTGCCGCCCACCTACGACACGTAGCGCGTAGACGAGTTCTTGCTACGCGGCGCTACGCGTGAAGTTTATACTAGGGTGTATTCAATTAATTCTATTTGAAGTAAGATTATGATCTACAAGGAGTTGGGATTATGCAGAATTCATGAATGAACATTACTTCAAATGATTAAGTGGTTCAAAAACGGTTTTAATGTCTTTATTAGTATTTGATTGTGAGTTTTAATGATTTAATATAAGCAAGTTAACTGTTAGTTTTCGCTAAGCTCCTATGTCTTTTATTATTATCAAATAGATTATTATGATTTCATTAAAATTATTAACGATTCCTAATAAATCAATGGGTATAATTACAATTAATATAATATAAAATATTTAGTCGCGAATTTTGATAAATCGGTCTAATACGGAATGTATAACATTTGAAATTTAAATTAAATTAGGTTAGCGTCCATAATTGAATAATTTATACTAAATTATGTTGATTGATAACATGGTGGACAATTGATTTATTGGTCGCGCTGACTACGGTAATCAGTCTGTAGTAGTCAAATCTTTAAAAAAAATGATGGTATAAATCTTGATAAGAATCCGACTTAACAGAAAACTTAGCAATAATAAACCGCGGCGTATTTGAATATACTTCTTACTATTTGTGCCCTGTGGATTCACTAGCTAATATATAAGAAAAAAAAATCAAACAAATCTAGCATGATGTTATATAGCCTATAGCCTACCTCGATAAATTCAATATTCAACACAAAAATATTTTTTCAATTTGAACCAATAGTTCCTGAGATTAACGCGTTTTACCAAACAAACACTTCAGCTTTACATTATTAGTATAGATTTGAAAATAAATTTGGATTGCAATGTTACGTAGGTACATATATCTGTACAAACATATGATCATGAACTAATAAACTAATTGAACTGATACTAATATGAGATGTGCCAGATTAATCCTCAGGGACAGCGACGGATATGTGATCGACCTCAAGTTGTCCGACCCGAGTCTTAATCTTATTTGGGACAGCACACATATTTTTATAGACAGCAACTACAATTTAAAATCAGTTGATACATGTTTTTTACTTTTACAGTATAAAGAAAGTATTCGGATCAGATTAGTCGGAAGTTCCAAGAACCAAAACAATCAATTATTAAAATTATAATTAATCTATCAAATAAGCTTCGTTCGAACCAGGCTTTCCATCCTAGAGGGCTGATTCACACCATTGAATTTACACCATTGAGCTTTATCCGGTACTCTACTATATCCGCGCATTTACCACATTATTTGCATAATATAAATAAATTAACCACCTCTATGAATTATTAACGACTTCCAACATTTCAGTACAAACTCAGTACGGAATTAAAATTATTTTGCTTAGTAATAAAGTTCTGTGTTTACTCACTTTTGTTTACTTGAATAATTAACTGATTTCCCGTTAAACAAACATACATATTAATTGAATGTTTATTTATGCAGGAAGTATTTAATAATCATTTTATCATGATGTCATTACGCTGTATAATGACATTCTCATTTTTATTATTGAAAGTAAAGGTTCATAGAAAGGAATGTACTAGTATGTATTGCATAGTAACATGAGGCGAGGTCTATAGGAACTTTAAACTACCATCATCATTATGACGACCCACGTCGCGGAACGGTCTCGATCGATATCGATAAGCACCGGTCTCCAGGTTTGATTGACAGGCACACTGTTACCTAAATAAATCAAATTTATGTTTGGACTAGTCTGGGTTTATTTGTAAAAGTTCTTATGTGTGTCAATGAGACCAATGACATGATAAATCCTCGTGGGGTCGATTAGCGCAAAGCGTTATTTCAGTCAATATTGTATTTACTAAAATAACACATATATAAATATTGTCTTTTTGCGCTACTTCTCTTTGCGAAAATTTCCTATTTTGGCCAATGGCTCAGATTTGAGGCCATGAAGTTCCACAATAAACTAAATAGCAAATATATAATAACAATAATCCCAAAAGAAGATAACAAAACGTGGATTCTTTGTGCCCTACACAATCAAGTGACACCCTCTTCGCGTTCCTGACAAGCGCACTGTACGTACGCCTGTGTGTCGTTTCTTCTTTTTGTATGAAACACACTGAACGCGACATCTATATATATCAAAATGAATGTTTGTATTTCCTTTATAGAATCGTAAACCATGCATCTGATAAACTTTAGCAAAGTTGTTGTGCATGAGCCCAAAAACGTTTCTAAGCTGGTATAACCAATTTTCGACAGATGGTGCCATTGAAACTAAAAACTCGAATTGAATATTTGTTTAATGTCACTCCTTCAAATTTATTTTAGTTGGTGGCGTAGCATTGTACGCATTGCGCGCATTTTACAGCTAGTATTTAATAAAAGTGTATAAGGATTCCGCATTTGTAATGTCAGTCTTCAGTAGACTTGCTTTATCCCGTGGATGTCATAGGACCAAAGAAATAAATGCAGGAGATGCGCAGCAGTATCTTTGTAACATCAACATCAGCTAACGGCAATGCTAAGCGCAGTGAGCCGTCGGTATTTGCAAAAAGCCCCATTAAGGAAGGCGTATATTCAGCAATGGACCTGATAGGGCTGATGACTTAATGTCATGATCAAACGCAACACTCCGCACACGTTTGACTACCAGTCCCAATAACTTTTGAACAATTGATGCAGTAACTTAACTCGATTTTTTTTGTTTTTCTTTTTTATAAGAACGAAGTAGCAAACGAGCGTGCAGTCCACCTGATGGTTAGTAGTTACTGGCACCCATGGCATCATTATGCAACTTCATATAGAACAGGGGTTCTATCTGAAGTCGATCACAGATGCGTTCCTGCTACCGATGGCTGAGATAGTCGCCTCATATCATTATCATAACGCATGGATGAAATCTCAAAACACCAATAGCCCATGTATTACTTTTAGTAGAACGTCTGCTGGGGTCGTAAACAAACACAGTTAAATATAAATTGTAATTGTATATGTACAATTTTGAATGTAATTAACGTCCACGTCAAACTGCACTCTAAGAGTTTATCAGATTTGAGATAAAAGTAAAGCAGAACTAGGCCAGATAAGGAACAGGCGACCGGAAATTGTCTTTCACGAACATTCCATCCAATTAGAGAACTCATTATTTTATACGAAACCGCTACATACATACTTATGTATTTCATATCTAATTATTTAGTAATTGAACCAATTAATGGGTCCTTCCAATACTAATTCCACGAAAATTCTTCTGTCGTGTCTGCATAGGAGATACGTAATGACAAATAGAAAACAATTCAGATTCTGAACTAATCTAAAATAATCATTTAGCTTGCGTGTCTGTTCGACCTGGCGGCTGTTTAAATGGTTCTGTGGTAAATTTAACACATATGTCTTTTTCTTTCCTAAGGTCTAAGCTCTGTATAAAACTATAAATTTAATTTATATTTTGGTACGAATAATCGTCAACTACATTCGATTTAGAAATATTTATATATTTTTCTTGAAACCCGATAATATATATACACGTTACTTTTTTACTTTTTTTTGTCTGATTGAAGTAGCAAACGAGCATGCAGCCCACCTGATGGTAAGTGGTCACTGCCGCCCATAGACACTTATAAGCAACTTCAAATAGAACATGGGCTCTATCTGAAGTCAATCACAGATGCATTGCTACTCCCGAGGACTATGATGGTCGCCTCATACAAAAGTGTGCCGGCAACCACACCCTTTCATCGAAACGCGAAAAAATGCTTCACGCTAGAAATAGATGTGGCGGTGGTACTTCCCTGGTCGATCTACTCTGGTTAGACCACCTGCAAATATATATTTGTATCAAAATATCATTATATCAATAAAAGTTTGTTCCCCTTTTTCTTTTAAATTTTCTTTACGTGTAACTGCTTCGTAATTTGACTAATTCGTCAACATCGAACTTAGTTGATTAACGGGAAAACAGTTCGATCCAACATAGACTCTGCTAACTTTATCCAAGAGATCTAAATCACTGAATTCAATTTGTTTTATTAAAGTAATGTAATTTTTTGGGACCGTCTAGTAGTCCCGCTGTGTCGACTCAGTTCCAACGCTCCATTTCTTTGGGCTAGACATGTCCTTTTCAGTTTAACGTGAATACTGCTACGTAGCCGTTATTTGGATTTCATGTGGAGAAATGTTTTCGCTATGAGAAAATCAGTTTTAACAGATTAGGACTCATAGTGCGAAATTGCGGATCCTCTCATATCCTCTACTCCAAACATCTGAATAAACAATAATTTTGTGCTCTTGTATGAACTGAATAGACTGAGTCAACATTATTAGTGTGAATAATGATCGTCTTGTAAAACACTTGTAGCCTTGACAATTTCCGTGCCGAATCTTGCGTCATACATTTTAAATATAATGAAGTTTAAACAAATATTAAATGTTAAGCGAAAATTGGTAACTGTTTAAATGATATATACATTATCCGTGACAGATAGTACTAATAAAAATGGTCTTATTCGTTCGAAAACCTTTAATTAACAAATATTAAAATTAAAAATCTGCGTTGAGATTTTTGGACGGTTCAAAACTAATTATTAAAATTATGTGTATAATATTAATATACATTCTAATCTTGGAGACTGGCAAACCTATTATAATAAACCTCGCAAAATTCATTAATATTTATGTTTCAATAGTAAGCAACCCAAATAATAAATTAATTTTAATTTTTCTTTACACGCTTTTCATACACATTACGTCTACAAAGAGAGCGTGCGAGTAATGCCAACCTGTACAAAAAGAAGCCTATAATGCTAAAACCGACAAACGTACAAATGAAAACTATCAAAACAAGTTCTATTTCGAAGTACTGTTGCCAGCTCAGGTTTGCCGACGCCGGCCGCAAGTGCTGTGCGCCGCCGTGGCGCAGTACGTACTCAGTCCACCAGATGGCGCGCTCCATCGCTGATAGAGGCTGGTCGTTTATGCTTTTATTAAAACGGACGATATTTTCTTTATAGCTGCAAATTTAAAATAATTGAAAGCCATAATATTTGGTCTCCGATTAATCGATTTCTTCCTCGTGACTGAGAAATGCTTTGTCGTCACACCAACTTTGTTTAATAACTCCAATATTAAAATCATCTTTTATGATAATTTGAAGTAAAAAAAGAATACAGATAAAAGCTAAAATAGAGACCGATCTTTAATGAGGCCGATCTATAAATAATATCACTTTCTCCTTTAAAATACCAAATTGCAATACTAAAGTCAAAAATTATAACTGAAGAAATCCGAAATTAAACAAAACATAACAGTAACATACCTTCTATCGTTAATAACGTTAATTATTGCTCTTGAAAACTCATCGTCTGAAAGGGTATTCCAGTCCAGCTTTATGCCGATTCCATGACGCGCATAATGTTCAACATTGTACCATTGATCACCATATATCGGTATACCAATCATAGGCACTCCAGCAACTATACCCTCCTGGGACGATTGCAGTCCTCCTTGCGTTATAAATACTTTTATTTTCGGATGCTCTGTAGTAGACAAGAAAGACACATTATTGGAACAAAAAATTAAATATAATATAAACAGAAAACTCGACAGCTTAAAAACAAGTACCGATAAACAAAAAACATCACAAAATCCTAATCATAAAAGTAAAAATTGACTTCCACCTATTTATAATGAGAAATCTAGTATGGTAAATGACAAATTAATATATGTAATCCAATGTTAATCTCAATTTAATGTAATCCAATGTTAATCTAATGTAATTTATGATATTTATTCCAATCGATTAAATATAATTCAATGTAATTAAAATATAATTTGTACGCCACTATGTGGCAAATGTAAGCTCAAAGATAAAATGTACCAACATCATTTGTAACCACATTTATACAAATAAAAATATTATTATTATTATTAATACGCGCATAATTTTAGAAAAATCAGTGGTGCATGCCTGGGATTCGAACCTTAGACCTTCGATTGAGAGGCCGTGTTTCAACCATTAGGCTACCACTGCTCATGGTTTTCCTTCAAAACGCATAAATCTTTCGCCTTTTACTAAATCAACTTCTTAAAAATATTTTTTACAATAATATATTTTTAGTAGTAAGGTGTCAAGTCACCGGGTAACTATCCTAAAATATCTAAATAGATTTTCATATATTGATATGATGAGCATGACGTAGATTATAGTCTTATACTCATAAAGTAATCTTCCAATTTAATTTACATATGTAAAAGTGTAACTGATTGAGAAATTAACGCTAAGCTGAAACCTAGAGTCTAAATATTTTGAATAAAGGCTCTTTATATAGCGTAAGCGACCTCCAAAGAAGGAATACTCGAATCCCCATTAGAAGGAGTCCTACCACCTCCTGGAACGTTAATATGCATTGTTTTACGTTATATTTTACGCGTTCGAAGTCGTGGATAAAATAAATCTATAGGTATGTGGCATAAGATAATAACAACCGAAAAAAGTTGTAGTTATTGTAATCAACAAAGATTCACACATTAAGCTCGCATGTATGAATGTGGGTATGACGAACCATACTCCCGTTATAGGGGTTAACGCTCATATACTGTTAACCACCTAAAGGATGGCCTCTTGCACGAAGGCATGTCGGATTGGCGACTTTAGTTCACCAGGACGGGTGCCTACTGCTAGCTTAGTGATATAACCTATTTCAGTACCCCTAAACATTTAGGTATAGTTTGATTTTTTCGTAGTTAAACTTAATAATGACAGACGAGCTACCTGGTGGAATGTAGTCAACGTCGTCTTTGAAAACTTGTAATACCACAAGAGTGGTGAATGCATTGCTTGCTTTGAAGGAAAGCACTATTTGCGTCTATTTTAAGTGCTTGTTATTAGATTGTACTATAACATTTGAAATATTATATGATTACGAATATACAAAAAAATCAAAACGTATTCATCCCAGTTGCATTCCTAGTCAAAGTGTAGGACCCACGAGGAATACGAAGGTAAGAAGCTCCCGGTCAAAAAACCTAACCGGAATTCACAATAATCCGCAATGGAACATCCACGGGCAACCTTTGGTGAGGAAAGTTGAATTAATTCAAAATAATAATGATTTTATTTTACGAAGTATATAATTTGGGTAACCATGGACATGATGTAAATGGCCAGTACCACCTACGTAAGTCCGTAATCAATCGAAGTCAGCCTTAGCACCCCCTTCAAACCTGTCTGTCACCAGGCAGAACTAGAATATATATTTTAGTCTGTTTATGTTATATTCTATGGCCTATGTTGATCAAGACGATCGACGAAGGCGCGATAAGTTGTTCCAGATGTTATCACTGAGGTGCAGTTGTTAAATCTTTTCGAACTCCAAATGTGCAATGACAAGGGTTGGCCACCCATCTGCGTTGATGTAGCATTGTCAAGCATGTTCCAGGGGTTCGCCAATGCGGAGAGATAACCCTGCCCAACCGCAGCATACTTGGGTAGCAGCCATACGCTTTTGGGTTTTCTGGTCTATCATGAGCGAAGCCAGGGGCTAACCTTAGTTACATATGTGTAAGAACTTGAATATGCAAAGTTAGGTAATCGTTATTTGTTATTATTAATCTAATAATAGTGACTCTGAATATTTTATAACTAGGACACACATGGAATTGTTTTGCAAGAAAACAAAGATAGATGTTTTTATATTTTCTTGGAATGTAAAAAATATCCAGAATTCGCATTGAAAACACATTTGTCAATATTTAGCGATGGTATTTACATGTAGCAGCGTCCTTTTGTAAATCTATAGAAGCTTTAAAGACTTCTCTTCTAGGAGCTTGACATTTCCATTGTGACGACCGAATACATACTTACTATTACTATTAAAATTATTAGAAATCCTGTGATTATTCACATTATTTCACCATTAAAAAAAAATCAAAATCTGCATGAAATTAAATTATCGCTAATTCGTTAAAAATGTATTTCATTACACGCTACGTTTACACAAAGTTTGTGGGCGTAGTCTACACAATATCAGTTTTCTATGACATTTTGTATGTACAGTTCATATTTTGAGAGCATTATTAGGTTCCGTAGAAAGTTAAAATAATAAATGATTGAGTAAATAAGAATAATATGAAATAGAAGAATAATATGAATAATTAAATAAGTAATTTGGTTACGTAAAATGTAGAAGATTAATAATATATTTCAATAACACGGCATAAAATTACATATTTAATTTATTGAATACCTTTACTTGTAATTACAAATCCGTCAATTTATTATTATTTTATTGGTAGGATTTATCTATGTTACTTATTATATTAATACTATTTTTACATATATTACTTTTATATATACATATATTGTTTATTAAATCTAAAACAAAAGGATCAAAAATGTTGCGGTACGGTAAATAAAAAGATGATTTTCTTCATATCAAACTATATTTTTCTAGACATTTTGAAAGGAACAAAACAAAAGAACAACTTATATTTTCTTCTTCTTATTTTTTAGAAATGTTTTAAAACCTCTAAATATTATATACATATATTATTTTTCCAGGTGGTTGAACCAATGTAGTTTGACCGGGGAAGTACCACCGCCATACCTATTTCTAGTGTGAAGCAGTTCTTGCGTTTCGGTGGAAGGGTGTGGTTGCCGGCTCATTTTTATATGAGGCGACCATCTCAGTCCTC
>DWNE01005256.1:0-14196 GCA_018249875.1 Cecropterus toxeus | reverse complement strand
AATCCGCACATCAAACGGCAAACAAAATCAAACTTTATGCAAATAGATTAAATATATTATAATAGTTGAGAGTGTGTCATAAATTCTGTGCGCGTCATGCTTGACAAGCAAATTTAAAAATAATTTGCGAAAAGCGCACTCTGCAGCTAAACCTGTAAAATTATATTCTAAACTAAACTCTTACGCCGATCCATCTATATCCCATCTCAAAAACCTTTTCCAGGGATTCCCAAAAAAACTTGGGGGCCGATATTGACCCCTTTTGGTAGTTGACAGCCGGACACTGGCTAAATTTAAAAATTTGTAAGTATTTCATATTAATAGGAAAAAAGTAGAGATGAGATTTTTAAAGAAATTTGACTATGTTTATCTGAGGCGATTATTATTATTCATTTAAAAAAAGATCTCTTCTTCAAAATACTTTGGGGATCCCGGTTCTACACGCACCCGTCCCACCCCTTCCGACTTTCACTTTTTTCGTAATTTCCACTAATCTCTAAATTTAGTTTATTTTAGTTCATGTCGACTTCATTGATTTCTGCCCCAGACTATTCTACCGGTAATAAAATTAATGATCCTTCAACAAGTTGGCAAGTGTACGAGTTGAGGAGACGGCATGGGTTTGTTTTGATTTCAATGTTATTTTGTTAATAAAGTAACATTCAGGTTATGGAGTAAAAGCCACAACATCAAAATAAACGTATGTATTAATAAATCAAAAGGTACTACTTTTAAACAAATAATTATTCCCAACACAATTCTCTTTTCCCATTTCACACAGAAACAATGTAAGCTTTTTATGGTAACGCTTGTGAAATCATATATTTTTTGCTATGCACATTGTACAGTTAATAATACAATGTGCGGTTCCAGCAGCCAGCACATGAAATAATTTTTACTTCATGGCTTTAATAGGGAAATCCGACCACGTCTGAGTCAATTATACTTAAGTTTGTTATTTGACGCTCCACTAAAGTTAACAAGTTGTCAATTTATACTTCAGTTCGCCTGATAAAAATTCTAGTATAGAAACCTTTGACATGTACAATTTTTACTTTCATAGTAAAGGGCAATAAGAATATTACACTTAACTATGAAAGTAAAAAATATACACGTCATAACTTTCTAATTCACCTTATAGCCATATGAAATAATTATAACAATAAAATTATGAAATCAGGGAGTTCATTATCAATAACTAAAAAATCATTTATAGTATTCTCATCTATCAATCAAACGCAATAACTATAATAATAATTGTAGTATTCACACAAGTACATTGTTCAAACCCTAAGACAATATAGCTAATCGTTAAAGCTCGTAAACTGATAAAACCTTGAGCTTCTAATATTAATTTACGAAACCGAAACCATTTCAGCTAACAGATTTGGTACAGGTGTTTTTAAATTTAACTAACCAGCAGAGTAGTTTATTACTGAAATAAATGCTTCTCAGACAAGTTCAAGACCACATTGCCGTAATGAAAATGTAATTTAATATAATCGAATGTGACTCCATATTCACATAATTTTCGTACCAAAACATCCACACTCCGACATTGTCGTGTTGTATCTTCGTAGCTAAAATGTTAAGAACACATTATATATGACAAAACAAATCATTCGATATGTAATGTCTTGACTAAGCTCAGAGTGGTAAATGATAAGTGTGAAGCTCAAAGACATTAAGTAAACATACGCAGTATCCATCGGACGCAAGCGAGTTGAGGCTGAGTGACCGCGAATTGAGCGCCGCCACTGAATCAAGGGATGTAAGCGATCGCGATCTCTCCTTGTTGAGGCCATTGCTTTTATTCACCGACCGAGACTTCCTCTCCGGCCGCACCGGAGGAATCTCCGCGTTTGCCTCCGGCGGTACCTCTACCGGAGGCTCTGGAAGTTTCACTGGAGGCACCAATTTCGGCTTGAAGTTCTTTTGGCTGGCTAGTAACTTTTTGTCCAACTTTTTTAACACTGGAGTCATTAAATTTAAAGAACCCAAAGTGGCTCCACTGAGATAAACTCCACCATATCCGGAACTGGTTCCCCCGTATATACCGAGGTTGGATGAGGGCCGGCCGAGACCGGCCGTGTAAGGATTATAGTTTCTGTAGGTATTAGAACTGTATGAATTCGAATAAGGATTGTACTGTCCACTAAACATTGAACCTAGCATGCTCGGCGAGGAGCCATAGTGCGAAGTGAGACTTCGCGGCCGCGAAGAATACCTATCCTGCTTTCGACTCATCTCTGCTTACATCCCAATACGACGCGACGAGAACCGAAATAAGACGTTAGCGACGGCCGTTCGCTGCGGGGTATGAAAACACACTGACTGTTTTCCAAGTCTTATAAATCTGTACAGAGTGAAAATATTGTCGACTCCCACACAAACCACTGGTCTATAGAAATGTGCGAGCGAGAGAACATCGTGACGCATTCGATGTTGAGATGGGTATACCCACAGGAGCACGTGAGGAAATCATCACCTGTAAATATAACGAAAGCGATACAATCGACGACGCGCAGACATTAGTCCTGAAAGCAAGCTTCAAGGGTGCATCGGAAATAGAGTGTGGAGAGATACACTATTATTATCGGCGACGCCTCGTCTATCACCAAAGGTTTAACTTTGGCATGGTGTTTAAAGACCTGCGTAACGCCCGCCTAGTTAAGGTACGCGTGCGCTAAAAATAAACGTTTACGCATCTGAAGGTAGAATATCGTATAATACCTAACATAAATAAAATGTCATAGTAACCATTAAAGGAAGATATACTGCCAATTGATAAAAAATAAGTACCTACTGCTTATGTTCTACAATCAATCGCTATCCCTAAAGTGCCGGCACTTGGTATGAGATAGTTCAATCGTTGATAGTTACTGAACTACTACGATGAACAGCTAGAAAACTAAATTGTTTACGCAAATTCGTCGAAATAAATATAAATAATATAACAAAGAAGCGTTAAATGAAATCTATTTTCAAGTTTATGTAGTTCTGGTTCAGACGACTACTGACCCAAATTCTGACTTGTTTGGAGCAGTCTAAAGTACATGGCTGGAATTTTGAACGACGCATTCAAATCCACAGAAATAGTTGCGAAACTATTTTACAAAAGAATCTATTTTTATGCAACTTTCTCAACATCCGAACATTAATTGAGCAATTTATAAGATAATATAAGACCCTGTCGTTTCTATTTTATATTAAGACGCATCCATCATCAATCTAGCAACTGTCTTGGTTTATTCATTTGTACCTCGTCGTCAACCCTTTATTCATCTTTACTGTTCTCCGCTTAAGGTGGAGGAGGAGGGAGAAAAGTTCAGTTCATCGCACAGGCCTGGTACATAAAACACTATGATTTCCTATTTAAACTAGTAACGATTATTAATTTCTAATAAGCACATAACTATTACAACTGACATTCGAACCTCGAACTTCCCGATTGCATCATTTCGTCACTACTGCTTTTGCCAGACGCGTATACCCACAACATTTTATTGTATTGAGTTGTGGGTAACATTAGCGCTGGGTCTAGCTAATATGATATGGCTGTTCGGTCGCGTCATAACCATTTGCATTTACAGTAAAATATACACCCGTCATCAGCGGATACGCTAAAAATAATAAAGTGTCTAAAGGCACATCAAATTTCAGTAGCGGTACATTAGTGTCGTTCTAACAGCGTAAAATACCTATATACATTTCAACCAGCGCTTTGACAACTGTTTATTTGGTCCGTACACTGTTGCGAAGTTATAAAAGCAATAAAGTATTGTATCCAACAGGATGTAATGGAAATAACCAGTGGGAATATACTTTATCTTATATATTTTCGGAACCGCCAAAGTTCTATTCTAGTATTCGCGAATATAGTGGATGTTATAAACAAGACCATCTAATTTATTTATAACTAGCTTTTACCGGCGGCTTCGCTCGCGTTATAGCAATAAACTTGCACCTAACCACAAGAATAGTTTGAGTATACCATATAAACGACAGAACTAAATGACCTGAAATATACAAAAATTCAAAACAGCTGAAGCTATAGTCAATAATATTTTAATTTAAAGACTTTGAAGTAACTATTTTTTTTTTAATTTTCAGGAAAAAGTATCCTATGTTTTTTCTTATACCTCTAATAATATGTGTACAAGGTTTCATGATAATCGGTTGAGTAGTTTTGGCGTGAAAGCGTAACAAACAAACTTAAAATCACATTTATAATATCAGTAGGGATTGTACCATAGCCCGGAAGGTCGCTCAGGTCAGACTTGTTGATAAATATACCACCGAATAGAATTAAATATTACTGAACTGAATTAAATATTACTGACAAATCAATTTTGAGGTTTTCGAAATGATGTGTTATAATACAGTTTAGTTCATTAAAAGGATTATAAATATAAATATAAAACAAGATAGTGTGTACCTCAACAAACAATACTTGAAAAAATCGTATTTACGTAGTAAATATATGCAAAAATATAGATACGCTATAACCAGAATATTCACCTGATTATTTCAAACTATCAGTGTTAATACAGATTGAAACAACCAGAACTTGCATTTTGAAAAGAAAGAAAAAAAATGATTTTTTTTTTCAAATATGTACGAAAATACTTGAAATTTACACCGGTAATAAAATATAGGTTACGTGGCCACCGTTAATCTAATGACAAATATGCAATTTTTAACCAAGTGAAGATCTTACGTAAAAAATCGCCTTCGGATACATGTCCCAGGTGTGCATAGAATTTACTTAAAAAAAACGTAGAACTAATAATCTAAACAATAAATCGTATGGGTACAATACGAACATGATGCGACCTAGAAACTTGGTCTAAATAAAATCATACCTACCAATAAATTGATAAATAGTAGATATTTAAGCTGTATTATGCTTATGGTGCAAATATCTTTAAGAACGCCTTACACTTACAGAATAGAATGCAATAAAACATTTTTATTTTACATTTCAAGATGCGAGTTATTGCTACTACACCCTAAGTTTCACGCAAAATATTAAATTCCCAAAAAAAAAAAATACATGCCTGGGTGGTCGACAGTAACATAGATTCGTAAGTTGAAAGCCACAATAAAAGACTAACAAAATTGTAAATCTTTTAAAGTGTGAATCACTGTAGATATTATTTCCATATGAATCGTTCTCACCAGAATGCAAAACGGAATCATGAGTCACGTATGAGTAAGTTCTCATGTCACTGCTAAGGATTTGTTTAAACAAAATCGCTTACTAAAACGAACAACAAACAAAAATCTTATGATTCGCGATAGAATATTTTGAACTTTAGTTGGTATTATGTATATTGATTGACGATTGCAATGGGTTTATGTATTTAAAACTTATTGTTTAAGTATGCTCCCTCAGTGATACTAATTTTTTAGTCTAGTTTACTTCAATGACGTGTCGTTAAGGTAAAACATTTTAATCGGATCGAATTTATCCGTGGAGATATTATTTTACCGTTTAAATAAATTAATAAAAAAAATAGAGATAGAGTTTCGGAAGGTAAAACTTTTATAGGAAAGGAAGTGAGTTTATAAAAGGCTATTTTCCGCCCATCACACAATCAAAAAACTTTTGATTTCCGACAACAATTTAATGCCTTTATGTACTTTAAGATGTAAATTGTTTTTACATATTACATTTATGCCATAAATAATGCAGTACGTTCAGAAATTATTGCCACGAGAGTGTTTAGCGTTTTTTAAGCATGTTGTATAATTTTTTTCATCTTTGAACCTATTTTCTTTTTGCCTAGCGTTAAATGTTAAACTTGTGGATAAGTTTAATAAGAGAAGTACGTTGCATAAATACTTAAAACCTGTATCCTACATCATACAGCTAAAAAGAAATAAATCTGTCTGAATATTACTAAAAGCAGCTTTTTGTCTTTACACTCATTTAGCTCAAAGTAGTTCTTGCGTTTCGATGAAAGAGTATAGAGATCCAACTCTACATGGAATAGAGTTTCTATAGACGTAGACGGGCGACAAGGACCATGGGCGACAAGGACCGCTTAGTTTTAGCATTCCCGTTTGCAACTAATATCTAGTGTTTGCATTGAAAATATTACAGAAGTTTACATTTCCAGATTATCTGTATCTGATATTGAATGGTTATATGAAAATATTTATCTGTAACTAAGCACTTGTACTAGGCATTTGTTTCATCGCAAACCAGTATATACATATATCTCGAAATATTTCATTTATTATGGCCAATCATACTCCTTACTCAGCCCTTTTTTAAAAAAATCCATAAAATATTCGTTAAAAACCCTCGTAAAACCAATATACAAACGTATTGCATATTTATCCCTTAGTTTTTTAAACAAATTATCACTGGCATTACCAATATTGTTATGACAAAAATTGACGCATATGACGCTCAGAATTTCGTTATAGGTTTCCTTTTTTTTTTACTGATGTAGCAAACGAGCATGCAGTTCACACAATGTCAAGGGGCCACTTCCGCCTACGGATCTGCCACACATTAAACAGGACTTTAATTCGATGTCAATCACAGATGCTATGCTCTCAAGAACTAAGATGATCGTCTAATATGCAAGTCAGTCGTAATTAGGGGACATTGGACCGATACCGAACTGCATTAAGGCAATGCGCACATAAAAATACAATACAGCACGCGCTGACGGACTTGTATAGCATTGTACCGGTCGCCCTAATTTATGAGTCGTTTATAATGCTGTGTAACATCTGGATTGAAGCCAATTTGTCACGCTTCACACTGGACACGGTATAAATGTACGCTTTAAGCGAGTAAAAATCCACATTAACAGTGAATATAAATTTATTACAATTAATCTTGTCGTCATTAATTAATTATACAAGATAATTATATCTCAACAACATTCAGCTACGTGTCAAAACCGATGCGTTCGTAGTACAAACGTCTACAAACGTCGCCCGTTCCAATCTCCGCTAATAGATTTCTGTAACCGCGGCCTTAACACAGTCTGATGCAAAAATACAATTTACGACCAGTGACGTAGCTACCGTTTATTTTGTACGCATCACGCGTGTATACGGAAGTACATGAAAATGACTTTTTCATGTCTTCATTCGTTTAATATATGGTCAGTTTATGTGGATAATGTAGCTGTATTTCACTCTCTGCTGTCAATTTGTCATAATCTGCTGTGGCGGCGGCGGTGAGGAGCCGAAAATACACGTACATCGCTCATTGTTTGCTTACGTCAATACGCGAGCTTCGAATGGCGCTTAGAAACATTTAACCAGAGTCTGGATAGAGTCAATCGAAGTCGAGGCATATAGAATATTTTTTTTGTATTTTTTTTATTTTTTTGCATATGTATTTTTTTGTAAAACAAACACCGCCAAATAGTGTTAAAGCTTACAAATAAGTTCCGCATATGTCAAACTAATTAAAAAAGTCCACTGGATTAAGAGAATTAGTACCACGTTAAAGTATAAAAGATCAAATTAACTCATTTATGATCACGTATATGCAAATCGTTAATGCAATCGTTCATATTCTTAGACATTCAAAATTAAAACAGTCCAAAAATGCATCAAACGAACTCTACTTCAAAAGTAGTGATGAATGAAGTGTAAAGTCACACCGAATTTTGGCTTTTGCGACAACTCAATAAAATAAAATGTGAGTCGTGCCACGCTTTTGTCGAACCAAATAAGGAAAACTGTGAAAACATACACGAGACCCACATACAACCGGATAACGTGGTGACGAGGCTGGTATATAAAATTGCGCTTTCCATTGTGTAAGAATAGCGAAATAAATCCGAATGAGCCAAGTGGGTGTCATTAATATCTGTCTCTTGTCTGTCTTAACAGCAAGGTGCTTGACCTGTTGATCTCCATTCTCACTTTCTCAGAACAATAATATCTATTTATATGTGAATGTGTAACGCTTCCGAAATGATGGATAAAGTTAAATTTGAACAAGGTTTATTTTAATAAAACTTTTTTCAATTCGAACCGAACACTTGGCGATGGAACGAGACTCGAATCAATTACTCATTTCAAGTGGCAAGATCAAAACAGAGAGACACGTGCCCGTTCAGTTCTCTCTCAAACCTTTTTAGTAATAATAAAATCGAAAATATATTAAATCAGACGACCTAATAATAACACTGTGTTGAGCAATTTTTATGTAGAACGCACGAGGAAAGATTGGATTATGTAGAATGTGCAATTAATGTCTGTCATATTCATTTGATAAGTTCGTTTTAATTTTCCATAAACATTATAAAAGCTTATAAACGCTTTCTACACTCATACAGTTATGTCCTACAATCGAGTCGTCAAATCAACTAACGTCATTGAAGTATACGTTAATCAACTATTGATTTTTAATTAAAAACATGAGTGATAGTTATATAGAGAATAAGGTTAACAATTTTGTTTAGATATAGCCGTACTATATATCTATTCGTACTCGATTTGAAATAATAACTACTCGCACTAGTTACAAGATGGTCAGTCGATGAATTAGTGTATCACCAAGTTACAATGCGTTGATTTTCTAAAAAAAAAAACAGATGTACAGTCGATTGAATACTCTCTCGTTATTATCTCATTAAAATAGATATTATTAAAACTTGATAAAAAACAGAAGAAAAGCATCGTAAATCTAAAGAGGATATGAAGCCAACTAATCTTCTAGGCACCGCGGGGGACTACTACCCTATGTCCTATATCAGCTGCCCTATGTATATCAGATTAAAAAAGGAAATCACATCTCAGTTTCGCAACGAATTGAAAGTATCCGCAGACTTTGTAGATTTATGGATTAGTTGAAACAAAATATTATTTATTTGTAGCATACTCGGTGGGTGTAGCGTTGCACACATTTTCTTCGCCGGACACGTGTATGTACGTGACTTTGCCTCGAATGAAATAATACTATTTACAGTTAGTGTAATGTTTATATTCGGAAAGAATATACATAAAAACGGTATTTCTTCTACTCTTCACTATAATTGGATCAAAAGAACATCGAAATGCCTATATAGGACCATTAACCAACTGGTTTCAAATACTCGCTTAATATGCTTTGAGATAAAGAAATTGCATGAAACAGTTATCTGGATAAAATAAGAAAAACGCTTGTAAAACATAATTTTCTTCCAGTAATATAGGTATTATCCTTAATCCATTAAAAGTAGTTCAATATTACAACCGTAAAAAATTGATTATATTTTTAGTGTTTAAGTTGAGACTAAGAAAATTTGAATTGGAATTATGAATAATTTGACCACAACTATTACTTCCTAGGACAATTTTTTGGCATTATAAATAATTATATGTTGCCGATACGACAAATTATCGCTAACAGAGGCACCAAAAGGAAATATTATACATAAAGTCACAAGATGTTGCAAAAGATTCTCATAAACAAACCCAAGCCAAATATAAACTCGACTTTTCCAAGATGGTTAGACCACGTAAATAATTCCTACCGTGGGTGTTACATATGTTAAATTATAATGAATCACGGCGTATAATGAACAAAACTTGTAGGTACGATAGCTTCAGAAAACATACTTGTATTTACGTAGATTAGTGAATATGTAAGGTCACATTTATAAATTATAAAAAAAAAAAAACTGTTTAAAATCTTTAAGTCGAATAATTGTGCTGATCATATATTTTGTAGGCAGAGTTCGTAATTAAAAAGTAAATCGGGCGGGAAATGTCACAAACGTTAGGAGTTTGACAGGTGACAAATAAGTAACAGATTTAAATAATGAAATCTAAGCCATTTAATAGAGAGATGAATACTTTTTTTGTCAAACTGAAGTAGCAAACGAGCATACAGTACACCTGATAAGTAAGTGTTTACTGCCGCCCATAGACAACTGTAAGCAATTTCATATAGAACGGGGACTCTATCTGAAGTCGATTACAGATGCGTTGCTACTCTCGGGCGAAAATGGTCGTCTTATGTATGAGTGAGCCAGCAACCACACCCTGCCAGCGAAACGCAACAACTGCTTTACGCTAAAAGTAGGTGTGGCGGTGGTACTTCCCCGATCTAACCAAATGGGTTCTACCACTTGAAAAATACTATTATAGATTTAAAGTGGACGAGGAGGATGATGTATAGAGGTCTTGGAATTTATTAAAATGACTGGACAAATTTAATATCATTGGAAATGCGCCTTGCATCTAAATCTATTAAGTAACTAAATTATATAAATAAATATTGTTAGTGGTGGGCGGCAAACGTCACAAAATCGTGTAATAACCGAGATATTTCGCAAACATTATACATACATATAATGCTGCAATTACGTTGGTGCGTACATATTACATACGTACGTACTATTCAAGACTCCAATATACGAAGAACGCACAAACAAATTTGTTTAGCTGAAAGTCTTAATTAATCGACAAAATGAAATCTCAAATTAAGATATAGCATTATCGAACGACACTATATTTTCAACGTATACTGTTCACAATATCAATGTTAACCTTAGAATATTCACGATTTAAAAATATTCTCGAAAAAATATTAATACAAAAACTATAAGACCTTGTAACAGAGACAACAAGTAGCACTTTGTCATCAATGAAGTTTTAACAAATAGAATTGTTACGGACGTCTCCAATACGAAACATATGAGTTCTGTGTTTATTTTAGTATTGTGCAGAAGAATGTTGGTATTTTTAACGTGTTATCTAATGTCGGTGACCTACCTGAACGGTTTCTGTGTCAACATCGCCCTCGCCGCCTCCGCCGCGGTCGTTAACGATGTCCTAAAAACAAAACGACGTCTTTTAATTATATTATCATTCAAAATTCGGACATAAAGCGGGTATATGTCTAAACAAGTCAACGTCCCACTCACTGACTCGCTACGACATTTGAAATATAATACAAAACAGAAAATTTTTAAAGAAACAAAATGCATATAATAAAATTTTAGAACACGTGTAGAAATATTCAAACTAAAAATCAGTAATATTAAATTGAATTCACTTTTTGGTTTTGATTTACATTATTTAGATATCATATTTTAGTATTTTGCTTAGATAATGGATAAATAATATGCATAAAAACTAATATTACGATTTATATAACAATATTCAAAATAAAAATCATTAAGAGCAAATTTAATGTACCTAGTAAGTCATAACATAGAAGTGAATAAAATTTATTCTTCCATTGAATGAATCATAACTCATTGTCGATAGAGGCAACAGTAAACATACCAGTGGGAATCTTAATAAACATAAATATGTTATTTGCAATCTCAGAAAATCTAGTGAAATATCGACGAATCTACTTTCTTTAATGTCGGCATTCGCACCAGGAAAGCATTCAGCCAATATGACCGAATTCCACATTTCAGCCAACTGCGAATCAGATTATTGATTCACGATTCCTATTCACACGACTGCCTCATACAATAGACCTATTTACATTTCACCGAACTAGTATATAATAAATAGACTGTAATATAAAGTAGATATACAGGTCGCAAAGAGGTTAAACATATATTTTTTTATTACTGTTCATATCACGGTACATACGGAACGCATACGTTGAGTAAAAAAAAACAATAAAAATATCATATTACTGCAAAACTCAAACGCACAATATAATACCACATTGTAGATGAACATTTAGGCTCAGTATAAAAATACATATTTGTGAGCGACTGTTTTGTTATAAACTCGACTTAAACATAAACTAACATACTACTAATATTTTACATTAAATTGTAAATTTTTTATACCGACCCAAGAAAAAAGGAGTATTTGTGCCTTCAAGTGATAATAAGAACTCTAAATTAAACTTCTACAAAAAGTTCAAGTTACATTTAAGACTGGACAATTATTAGACAAGTCTCGACACTAAAAAGGTGATTCTATTGTCGAACCATTTCAATTTTAAGATTCGTCCGAGCGGTTTCAGTCTCTTTATAAAAATAACACTACTGAAGACTAAGATTGAAGGTGGATAGCTATGTCTCCCTTACTTACCACACCCGTTAAACAAAAAATCAAGAAAAGGTGCGGCGGTGGTGCCTCCGTCGAACCACATTTAATAAAGCCGGTTGTAACGGAACTCCACCTCCGCCTTCAATTACTGCGGAACTTCCGCAAAAAATCAAACCCACGCTTCAGCGCAAATTTTTGCGGAGTTTTAACGGAGGTTTGTCTACGTTGATTTTGACGTACAAAGCGCGTGGAGCGACACTAAGCGACGCGCCCGCTCGGCTACCGTTTACACTAGATGAAGAAGTTTATAATGATTGTAATATAATATATTACATCAAATATAACGTTTTTCTCCCACATTTCGCACTTACGTATCGGCGCCATGAAGTTCAATGCTAAGTGACCAATTATTTTGTGCAGGTCATTTAATTTATGAATCCTTCAGAAATTGATTGGAATGCGATAAAACCGCAAAGCTTGTTCGTGAATATAATTTGCCTCTTTGTTCTAGCTATTTGTAATTACTAGACCTTGGTATAAGAACTGAACAATGTAAAGTTTACCTCCGCCTCTGCCTCCGTTAACCTCCGCATCCGCGGAGGCGAACATCTTAAGCTTCGTATCCGCCTCCGCTAAAGTTTCCTCCATTATAACTCTACTTAATAACTTGTCAATCATTTTATATGTACTCACATCCATATCGACCTGCCCGACGCCGGTGGAGCGTCGCTTGGGTCGACGCCTACGTTGAATCACGTTGAGAGCTGCCTGTGTGCTCGCCGGCGACGCACTCGACGACTTACTCTCTGAACTACTCTCTCTTTCTTTCTCCTCCTCACCTGCATTACAATTTTTACTATTAATAGTGTCTGAAGGATAGTAAACGAAGGTCCATTTGAAATGTTTAATATATATATATATATATATTTATATTATTCATGTACAAACAATATCCTATATTCCATAAGAGAGTAGTAGAAACGGATTTAAATAACACATTAATCATTTTATTCAGGTACAAGTTGCACAATTACACTTTGATAAAGAAGCACATAAAACACTTTTTGGTAATTATTTCTATAGTGCGTATTGTATGGAAGTAAAATCTCAAAATTGAGTTTGGCATCTGTTACTTAAGGTATAAAGTATAGAATAAGTTTTTATTTTTTTAATGTAGGCGCTTTTCTTTAGTTTGACATTTACTATTACATCAGAGAATTTATCCTCATAAGCGACATAATCTGACATCACTATAATACAAGGTGTGTTTTATTTTTTACTTTAAAGAAATCACGTCAATCAAGTCAAGAATGACTACGGAGAGCATAGATTTTTAATTTACATGCAGTATCATAACGTAACGTCTGAAATCAAATAACAATACATACCAGAGCGCAACTCTTCCTTGGTGGGAGTGGAGGCAATGTTGTTGGCGCTATTGGCGGTGGTATTGGTCGTGGTGTTGGTGTTTGTGTTGGTGTTGGCGGTTGATGTGGTCGGCGCGCGGCGCAACGGCAACGTCACCGTCGCCTCAGCGGCCGCGCGCGGCGACGATCGTCCCGCGTCCTCCAATTCAAACTATATCATGCAAATCAACGGTTAACTCGACTGCCCACCAATCGATCATTAGTTGAAAGCAGAATCGATCGAATCAATCATACAGCGTCAATCGATTTGAACCACCCCAATCGATCGACCGACGGTTGAATCGAACAACATTGAACACATTTCACAATACCGTTGCAGATAAAGATCTATGTCAAGGGTTACACGGTCAATAAATATTGTGTTGCAAATAATTCAAACACTCAATTGTAATTTATGTAAATGCGTCAGTCTTTATTGCCAAAAAAAATGATTTTTGTAGTCAATTCATATTTATTGATTATTTATTCTGAAGACCGACATATGTAAAGAATTTTAATAGTAATATTATAGTCAATTTATTGACAATATACTATCAGATAAAAGTTGATAAATATTGAGACCAACGTTGAGATATTGCATCTTGGCATTTATTGATCGTTTAACTGTCGGCTATGGTTAACTCGATCATCGATCGATGATGATTACACAATCGATCGACAGATGATCGTACCGCTCGGTATCCGGCTAATAGACGAAACGACTACATCGATCAATCGCCATTGATCGTCGGTCGTTCGATTGGTATGTGGGTAACACTTCCCGAAAGAACACTACCTGTGC
>DWNE01005255.1:0-14197 GCA_018249875.1 Cecropterus toxeus | reverse complement strand
GAGCCCCCCTTAAATTTAATATATTTTTTATGTTTGTACCAAATTCGGAAAGCGGTTAACAGAAAATACACTTAACTACCAAGTTTCAACTCGATAGTCTTAATAGTTTCCGAATAAAATTTATGTGACATACGGACAGACGGACGGACAAAAAGACATGATGAATCTATAAGGGTTCCGATTTTTGCCATTTGGCTACGGAACCCTAAAATGTTTCTATCCTGCTTTAGAACATTTCTACGTATGTTTAGTTAGGGGGTTAATACACCCCTTCCCCTGTGGAGAAACATCACCAAAACCACATCACGTAATAAATAAACGCCTCCTTATCACTTCTTTTGACGGTGAAGATGAAGCTCTCATAACGCTCTGTATTGACAGTTATGACTTACTACAATAACCTAGGTTAAAATATTAAAAAGCGACAATTTTTGCAAGTTTTCGTCAAAAAGCTATACACCTAGTACAATTGTTTAACACAGAATTGGGAAACATAAAAAGAAAGCAATGTTGTGGCCTTGTTTCTTGACGCGGGTCCACGCAACCTCCGTCTACTTAATTTTAATATGTGGATCTTCAGCTTTATACATATGTACATATACAACACTTTTAACGCCACATACATAATGTATTGTTTGTTTTATTCTGCGGTGTCCTAGCCTCTAAGGTCTGAACCGTGTTCGATAGTTATGTATAATAGGTTCAATGATTAGGCAACCTATTCTCGAATATATGTACCTATATATTTGTGTTTTCAAGTTGTGGAACTAATATATATGTAAGCAGTCGGAAGAGATTACTGAACCAATAATTGTTACATCAATCGATTTATTTTAATACAAATTTTATCTATATCTATATACAATATGAGATGGTTTGTGTCTGTGTTTTACTCAAATCACGCAAGAACTAATGTGCGATTTACATTTGCATAAAATTTGCATGGACCTTATTTAACTGGTCAGTCTACTTTGGATTTCGATATTTTTCGTTATTTAAAGATATGGCGACTATTTAAGTGATTTCACTACACCGTTTGGTTTCAGACTTTTATATTTTCTATTTGAGATCCTAAGATTAAATTATCACCTTCGGATGGGTCCAAAATTTGTTTACTAACTAAAAAGCGCGTGGTTATTAATAAAACGTAACATAATATGTTCGTCCTTTTGATAAAGAGGTGGTTCTATCTTCGACTGTATGTATTTTTTTATATATGTTCACCGATTTCTCCGCCATTTCTTTTTTTATTTAAAAGGGTATACACCTGAAGGGGTTCCATTTCCACCAAATCTGGAAAGGATCTGATAGTGGGTCCCACGGAAATCGAGGGCAACCGTCAAGATTTTGTAGGCACTAACAATGTTTTTCATAATTTTCCTAAGACTATTGAGACATTTGCATATATGTCTTTGTAATATATGTGATATCTTTATAATCAGCGACCACTTAACATCAAATGGGTTGCGTGTGTGTATGCCACCGTAACGTGGCTAAACTGGCTCACCTACATTCGTAGGGGTTCAGTGGGTTCGATCGGTTGGTAGGCTTGTATCAATCAGATTAAAATAGTTGCATACAATTCTAATCTAATTGATGTTTTTTTTAATTAAAATGAACTACAAAACGTGTTCACAGTATACCTTTTTTTATAAGACCTGATGGTATATTATATATACAGATAGCATATTATATACCTGATGGTAAGTGATAACTGCCGCCCATAGACATCTGTAACCAATTTTATATAGAACAGGGGTTCTATCTGAAGTCGATTTCAGGTGCGTTACTACTCCCGAGGTCTGAGATGGTCGCCTCATATATAAATGAGCCGACAACCATAACCTTCCACTGATACGCAAGAACTGCTTTACGATAGAAATAGATGTGGCGGTGTTACCACCCTGATCGAACTACACTGGTTTTACCTCCTTAAAAATAAACTATTAATATCGAAACATCAAAACAAGCATGCAGGTCATTTGATGGTAGGACTTTGACTCCCTACGGTCATCTATAATCAACCACAGATAGCATAGGTCGGCCAAATACGCGGTGCTACGCCAGAGGACTAAGTTGGATCGATTCATATCTCTTCTTTATCGCACCGGCTGAATGTCTATAAGATAAATAAGCAATTAACATATATTGCCGTTTATACAGAAACTTCCGCGAGAACGCACGTTAGCATGTTATAAAAGGATTACTGTATTTATAGTGCATATGTGACGCTAGGTGTTAACGAGTCAGTCGGGCGATGCTCGAGTTTCGTTTGTCATTGCAGTATCGCGTAAGGGCTTAAGGGATAACAACTATAGTACTTGATCGCAGTCGGTGGCGATTACTTATGTAGTTGTTGAGCGATGGTCTTAAAGATATCAAACAAACATTGAGTAAAGTTAGGATGAAAAAGTTACTATAAATATTTTAAAACAACCCGCTGCATGTATCTATGACCAACGTGGTTAGACCGGAAAGTTACCAGCAGTTCTTGCGCTTTTCTGGAAGAGTGTAGTTACCAGCTAACTTTTATATGTGGCAACTATCTTAGTCCTAGGGAGTAACAATGCAATTACTCTTATTAACTTCTGATAGAATCTGTTTTCTGTACATAGTTACAAGTGTTTATGAGCAGCGATGACCATTTACCATCAGATTGACAGCATGCTCGTTTGCTACTTCAGTGACGAAAAACTTTTATAATTTTCTACTAACGGGTCATTCGTGACACTCAAATACGTATCATCATCATTAAATCGCCAATCATTATCATAAATTGTAGTGTCATCAATATTTCCGACTATCCAACAATACACCTATCATACGTTCGCCTTCAATTAATCTCGATTACTCGTGTAGAGGTATACCCTCAAAAACCACTTCCTCAAACTAATAATTGGCAAGCTATCCGTACCCTACTCAGTCGTCCCCGCATTCCTCGAGTGGCCCACATTAGACCCCCTTTCCGGGGCCATTCAGTCCGTGGAGCGAGCACAAGAAACATAATGAAGTCACGGTCAAATCGACATGTGAACCTTCACCCATTTTCCTTTGCTGGATTCTTTACGTGAAGTGTAGGAGCGGGGAATTTTCGTTTATTTCACATATGTTCATTGCCTGTTAATCATACGTGTGATAGGTCAGTGGAACGTATGAAATGCGGCATCGCAGTTAGGGTCTAGAGTTTGATCTCAATATAGAAATTATTCATCATTTATGTGATATTCACGCGGCTGCCCCCGCTTCGGCCATATTTACCATGGTAATTGATGTAACATGTGTTAATACAGTTCATAACTTGCCTGTGCGCCAAATTTCAATGAAACCTGACCATTAATTTTTCGTGTAAGAGCATCAAACACACATATATCCTCACAAAAATTCCCACAAACTCGTATAAAGTAGTTAAGGATCTGGGTTTCATGGGTTTTTAACAAACAAACGAAGAAATCTGGCACCAAGGAAAATTATAGAATAAGTAAAGTTTAAGTAAGAATAACTTTATTGATTATAAGTAAAGTTATTAGTCGGATTGGAGTAAACAAAATACCCACTAAATAATTAATGATGTGGCCAATCACACATCTAAGCCGTAGGCACTACACGATAATAAACAAGATGGCGGCAAACCACTTGTATACAAGAAAACAAGTGATATAATGAAGAGCGAACCGTGATCTGAATTACTGACCCCTTATTAAGGACTGTCATAATTGGGGATGATATTTAATAATAAATAACGCTCTCTACACTCAAAGGATTTTCTCACACTCATAAAAACAAATACACAAACACCCAGACCCAGAAGTTAGAACTAAATTCATCGTTCAGATGTGTGTCTGGCCGCGGCTTTAACCCTGAACCCACTGCATCTGAAACTGATATGGTAATCGCTCCGCCACGCGGCACGTGCTCGCTCAAAGGAGAACACAGGAGCGTTGAATACTCTAGTTACCACTAAGGCAAACTAGTAACATCTTTAAAAACGTTAAAACAAAAAACCCGACTGCTTAAAACTATTTGTTTTGTTAATAATGATATATGTATGTATTTAATTTAACGCTTATATGAGTTTTTGTCAAAATAATCAAGTAACAGTATTACAATATATATATATTTTAGATAGACCTATTTACTATCTTTCATTTGATAACCGTTTTATCGTAATAGTAAAACAATTCGTCCCTCCCCCCTTTTAACTCTTTTTTCAGCCGCCATTTTTAAAAATTATATAGCCTATGTCACAATCCGTCAAGCTGTTTGGGCTGTAGCGAGTGATAAAGAAAAATCAAACAAACATACATACATACATACAATCATACATACATACATACATACGCTCAATAAACATTACCCTGCTTCTGGCGCCGTCTGGTCATAAAAAAATAAGTCCTTGTGTATTAGTGACAATACAAAGTGAAGAGACACGAGTACATAATACCTCCGTCATCAATGCAATCACTTGGCGACCGAACCTGATGCATTTTGTCCTTCAAGAGCATCTATAAAAGGTCCCGTGACCAACACAAAAAATATATGTTATCCCGTAACACATCCGCTATTGAAAATATCTGAGTTAGGACTATATTTGTAAGGTCCGAAACAAATTTAGAAATTATCGTTTTATTTACTCGTATTTCAGAGGGTCCGAAATAATGAACACATACTTTAGAAACGAGAACATTGAAATAATGCAAACATACGATTCAATGTTACAAAGGGTACAATCGCCCAACAAGCTTCATGTTTCGTCAAATGTAAGGCAAGATACTGGTGCTAGCGTTTATTGCCATAAAAAAAACGTGAAAAAAAGGAAATATTATACGAACAAGAAAAATCGTTGAGTTTCTTGCCGGTTCTTCTCAGTTGTGGTCGTGTACCGATCCGGTGGTAGTGTAAAAAAATATTATAACTGACAATTCATTTGTGCCACCGTAGGCCTACACAAAACAAACATTTCACTTCATTACAGTAAACGAATACAAAACGCGATTTCAGTACACGACATTACGAAACGTGTACACTACACGTTCATTTGGTACATAGCTATAATTTTAGGGAACATTTATGATGTTGCGAGATATATTGAAATGGAGGCAGCCCTGTATATTAAAAGCGGGGAAGCAACAAATACAGTTAAGAGGATTTTCCCTAATGGTCGTCACAATAAGCCGTGTTGTTCTTGCTACTCGCCGCTGCTTTATATACTTATTAGAGAATCGGATACTGCTATGTTACGAGTATAAGATTAAACGAGCAATATATGTGACATATTTATCACTTTTGTAAGTCTGATCAATCAATTTGAAGGTAGAATCCTTTGTGATTCGACTCCGGAGGCATCACCGCCAATTCTTTTTCTGCCTAATAACAACAGTCTTAAACTTAGGCTCATTACATACATTGCTATCTAATGCCAAACTATGCCCCCAGTGACCACTTACAATCAAGTACATTGCGTATTCGTTGTCTGTCTTTCTAGATTAGTATTTATTAGTGCATTCTCCAAAATAGCAAAGAATCCGGAATTTCGACTTCTACTTGATCCTAGTTCGTTCAATAAAGCCGCAATCCGATCGAGCGCATAACTAAAGTAACGAAGGGTCTTGTGAGCTGAATAGCGGCCAAATTTGCATGCCTCCCACAGGGCCAGGACCCTCGCTTGATGGAACCCGTAAGGCGCATTAAAATAACGCTTGATCTGGACATGATTGCTTCTGACAGATAATTCTTCAAGGAAAAAATGGCGTTCACTTAAGGATGGGATTGAAAGGGTGTCAAACCGTCCATTCCAGAAGATCTTTCTTGAAGAATTTAGATTCAACACATTAATTTTTCGATGCTGTAACGTCTCTCTGTAAGCGATTAGTAAACAAAGGCTACGGACAAAAACATATTTCAACACCATGTAATGAAGAAAAGGCTAAAGTTGCAAGATTACTTCGCTTCTAAAAAGACGACCTACGCGAGCTTTGAACAGCTAGTTTCAGCGGCAGGACGGTCTGCTACGGCATATGCCTAACAAATTCTTCAAATTCTACAATTACGATATTAAGTCTGGCTAACAAACACCAGATCCCCGATGTTTGTGTGTTTTTCATATGTATGTTTTCTATGGCACTCACAATCATACTATCATAGGGAAAACGAAACGACACAAACGAAGAAAGCATCAAACATAATAAGAAAGACCACACATACATCATTATACCGACAGTTCGACGTAAATCACCTGTTACACAATCACCCGCTATCAACAGTTCAGATAAACACACGGACAAACACGAATCCGTCATCGACGTCCTGTATCAGGAGTGGAGCTAATGGAGCTTATCGATCGATTTGTGACCGCGTTTGTTTTTATATTTACACAAGAGAGAGTTACTACACACTGACGTACACTCACACACACACACACTTTCCTCATTAATATCCCCAGGGATTATCCATTAGGATTTCTCCTGTGTAGCGGGTACCATAGAATCATAGAGAGTTATACATAAACACCCAGACCCAAACAAGAAATCTAAATTCTTAATACAGATATATCTGTCCAGGGATCGAACCCGGCACCCATAGCCTGGCAGAACGGTAAGGCAACTGCTCCGCTACGCGAGTCGTTGAAAAAAAAAAATGATTCCAATCAATTTAAAGGTAACATTTTTGTTTATATGTGAAGGTGTCTATTTCAACAGGGGGTCATAAATAAAGTCATAGGACTGCGATTTCATATGATACGACAACTCAAATCTTCCTGACTCCTTTATATAATTTTGCTTGCGATCATACATCAAGGGACAAGCAACATTAACAGCAAAATTCCTGGGAAATCACTTCTGATCAATGATGAACACAACCTGTGTAGGGGCTGCGGTTTGAGCCGCGGTTAGTTCACACTTCTCTTTGCGACAGACGATGCGTATAATCTTCCCAGACATCCCTTCAAGGTCAAGTCAGGGGTGTTTGGATGACTTGTGGTATAGTGGTGATAGATTGATAATGCGTTATTTGGGGATTTTTCGGACTGTTGGCGGATTTGAAACGACTCTTAAATTTATTAGTTCTGCAATCTTCTGAGGCAGATTGCAACATTGTTTTATCTATGTTCAGTCACAAATGTGTTGATACTCCTGAGGACTGATATCGGACGTGTAAGATATGAAAAGAATTTCCTCCTGAGGTATTCGTGGAGCGTTAAGTATGCTAGCTACCACGGCTCACGAAATACAGCCTGGTGACAGACAGACGGAGAGACAGTAAGCAAAGTCTTAGTTACAGGATTCCGTTATTGCCCTTTGGGTACGGAACCCTAAAAAATAATCTCCTCTTACATAACTTAGCCGTATTCATTAAGAAATCAACGGACCACAACAAGAATTTACAAGACGCATTGTCGAAGTTGGTTACTAGAATTACTTGTGTAAGCACACTCGTTTCCACCACAGTCTATCACAAGTGCAGCTAATGGAGGTTATTGATTGCGTCGGGGCTGCGGTTAAAGCCGGAGTCGGTTCGCACTTCGTCTCCTACGGCACACTACATCTTATCTATACTAATATAATACAGCTGAAGAGTTTGTTTGGTTGAAAGCGCTAATCTCAGAAAGAACTGGTTCGAAATGAAAAAATATGTTTTTGTTGAATAGAAGAAATTTTGCGTGGATTTTTATTTACCTGGTCAACTTATAGGTTACTCTTGATTTATATATAACCTAAGCTAACCTAACCCACCTAAGTATACTAGACGTTTCACAACATTTTACTGTACACCGTGAGTTACGTTCTTCATCTGGCAACGGCAATGGATTGCGATTAATATGGTAAGAGTAAAAAAGTGTTCAGGTTGTAAAAGAGAAAATCAAAAACTCTTGCACGCGAGTGCAGACTCAGCTAAAAGTTAGTCCTCATATATAAAGAACAAGAATGGTCCTCGTGTCTGCACCTTGCTTTATTATTTGCAAAAAAGGAAAACTGAGAATTTTACTAATATTATAAATGCGAAAGTTTGTATGAATGTATGTGTTTTTGTTACTCTTTCACGTAAAATATACTGATCGGATTTAAATGAAATATTGCACGCAGATAAATTATCGCCTGTATTAAAACAGGATATTTTTAACCGTGAACCAAACGAACCAAGAACATGAACTAAGCGGGCGAATCCGCGGGAAAAAGCTCGTATATTACAATAGAGGTTCCTATAAATTTTGAAATTTTTAACTGATTGTTTGGTTGTGTGTTTGTAACATAATCTTAAAGTAATTAATTTTATTCAAATCTATCGAATATTATTACAGTCTGTACGACAAAATTTGGTCTTAATTTAAAAAGAAATATTTTTCATATTAAATTTATATTTCATTTTTACAAATACGTGAAACCGCAGCGCACAGTTAGTTTGTATATAAATCGGAAACTCTGTGGGCACAGCCCGCGGTACTTCGGGAACTAATGGCGACCGTCCCGCGGGATTTATCAATCGCTGTGAACTTGCAACTAATTAAAAAGTTCAACATGCGAGCGGAACGCATTACGGCTGGTGAATAGTTTCCCTGCTGCTTGGTAGCCCGTATATGTCAGATATGTTATGGATAGGGTTTCCAACATTTCGTCGGCAAAATATACTATTTTTCTAAGCGAGTTATAAAAATGTAGTACACATATATAAATCATAGTGTATTTTATGGACAAAACATGTAGACAAAAAATAATTATTTTAATAAATCTTTTTCAAGTAATGACAATATTTTAAAATTAATACACCTAAGCACATTCGTGATGGACTTATTTGTGAGTTTTCGGTGTCGAAGTATAGTACGGTTGCCAACCCTAGTTATAGAGGTCCGTATCCGTAATCGAAACTATCGGATATCCGAAATAAAAAAATATCCGTAACCGTATACGATATAAATGTTTCGGATACATTCGGATATGTTGCGAGTCACGTTTTTTTTTTGTTTTAGTAATTAAAACTCGAAATGGATTATGTAGCTATAATAATAACTGATATGACTGATTGTAATAGCAAATTAAAGCATAGAAATACAACCGAATTATTACCTACATGTATTTTTCGTTTAAAATTCCTTTAAAATATTATATCCGTAACCGAAACTGACGGATAATCCGAAATGATTACATATCCGTGACCGCAAGCGAAACCGGTATAATTTCATCCTTTATCCGTATCCAGATCCGAAATTTCATATCCATAACATCCCTAGTATATACGTGTAGTCGAACTATATATGACTTTTAACACTTAGTGCAAGCGCTACCGTCAGACTTAATGAAAATAATACTTTTGCTCGTGATAGTTAAAAGGTCGCATGTAACATTTTTTAAAATCGAAAGTATATGCCTATATTGATTTAGGAGGAGTCGGTTAAAAAAGGCGCATCAGTCATTTTTTTCTAATAAGGTAAAATGTTCGTTTGTTAATTGCATATTATAGTAATTCCAAGTAATGTATATCTCCGACGATTTTAATTATGACAAAAAGACTTTGCCCAAGCGACGCTCTATTGCCGAACCCTATTATTAACAGAGCGTTTTAATTATGACGGTAATATTAATAGGTTTAGTCTTCGGCGTGAACTTTCACACCCTCCCCCATTATTTAATTTAGCGAGAGACACGGCTCGTCTTTTGATGCGAGGCGAACCGCAATGCCGCTTTTTACAAAGTCATTAATTGCCTCGAGTTTCGTAACATCACACCATTCAGCGGAATAGGGACTATGAACACATTGCATTGTAAGTAGCTCATGTTAACATTCAGTGCCAATTAACAATTATGTTATGTTTTTCTCGGCTGCTACTATACAAAATTGCTGCAATGCATATATCCATACATACAATATATACGGTGTGTATGTCAATCGCATATAATCCACCTTCTCTGTCAAAAGTTCTTACAATTAAAATTAAGTTACATTTTTTTAAACACGAATGAAACTGCTGAGCACACATCTAAATTTTTCCTAATTATGACAAGTTAGTACACCATGACCATTACTATAACACAATACAACTCCAAAAATCAAGTAACTTCAAAACCGTTCCCGAAAATATCGCCTCTCCGGCCTGAACCGGCCAAACATTTATGCCCATAAAACGCAAGAGCAAAACTGAAAACAGCGAGAACAAATCCGGTCCCAAAAAGTATGAAAAAAAAAGCGTAACTAGTGCGTTCACCTACCAGTGGATACAATGCATAAAAGCCTACATACAACAGTGGGAATGCTCTCCACACGAGAGCCAACCTTTGTTTAGGACTCGGATAGTAATACACAGTAACTCCGTTCATACGGCTATTAAGTATGCATACACCTTTTGCGAGTATGTTGCGCCGGTCTTAAAATAAACGTGGATAATGGTTTCCGTCCCGAAACGTTTGCAAAAGGTCTTCGAGGCTTTGTAAATAAACGGGCGACTTTAAATTTTAATAATAGAACAGGTCCCCGTGACATGGAGCGTAAAAGGAGTTCACACTATCTATACTAAAATCATTGAGTTTTCGATATTTAATAAGGTGTGTTTTACGGTTTAAGATGTTTATTATTTCTTATCAAGAATTTACAATTCCAAATTAACTGTACTGAGAAAACATTTTAGTTATGTTGTGCGTACAGAAATAAACATTTACGAAATCACAATAAGTTATATTTTTTTACTACTACTATTGTCTAAAATGGACAGTTGCAGAAAGCAGTAGAAAATTCACGGAAATATATTTTGCTTTGATATACGTTAATGTCTACAGCATAAATTGATATGAAAGTTTTGTTTTAATCAAAATTTCAACAAAACAGTGCCGAAGCGGACTAAATGAAATGAAATGTCTTTATTTTGCATAGGCCTACGGGGGCACTTACAAATTGTCAGTTACAATATTTTTTCTTACACTACCACCGGATCGGAACACGACCACAACTGAGAAGATCCGGCAAGAAACTCAGCGGGTTTGTCTTTTTTGTTTATATAATATCTTTTTTCTTTCTTTTTTATAACAATTTATTTTTTACATTGCAATAAAAATATCTTGCCTTAAATTTGGCTAAATATGGAGCTTGTTTGGCAACTAAACCTACCAACACGAGTTAGAGATCAAAAAATCAATTTTTCTCTTCAGTTACCCCATTCTTCATACACACCATACATCGGTGAAACCGGAACGACTCCGACGAAACGGAAAGCGGCAATCGATAGGTATTGGTGTTTTTCGGCGCAAACGTCATTCGAAGCGCGCCGCGTCACTGGCGTGGCGCCGACCGAAAATCTATCGTTTTTTTTTGTCACCACGTGTGTATACGGATCTGATTGGAGAATAATCCGTTTTATCTGTAACCGTACTATGGGTGGCATGATAAATACCTGCAATGAAAATACAGAGAAGGGAATACAAGGTACAGTAGAGATAATAACATATAAATAAAAGGAAAAAAAAACAAGTACAACCGACTTTAAGACCACAAAAAGTAACACACAATTTAAATAATTGTTAGCTTAGTACGTAGTCCCGTCCACGTATTCTTATTACATTTATATTTCACTGGATCACGATGAGGAAACTGTCCAATAGAAGTGCCGACTTCATTGCTGCTCCCGAGGATTGAGATGGTCGCCTCATATGGAAAAGAGCCGGCACGCTAGAAATAAATGTGGCGGTGGTACCTCCCAGTTCGAAACATATTCGTTCCACTACCTAGAGTCCTAGAGAATTTTAAACTTACATAACTCTCATGTAAGGAATGCTTCTCTACATTATAATATATCTCCTTATTTGAGTTAGTTACTCAGCAAAGTAAGTACATAACAAGAAGTTACCGGCAGCGAAGCCTTTTACAGCGAATTCCAGCAAAATATTAAAGCTTTCTGTTATCATGAAGCATAATTTAGATCTAGACATTTCAGCATTTTCAGCACTTTGGCTTGTCCGCGTAGAACTAGAGTCCCCGCGCGACTCAGCTGTTAGGAATAAAACATTATCCTTATTTCCCTTACCTTCCCGATGTCATATTTTCTAAAATGTGCTTTAAACTTGTCGAATCCAGTGCTAGCAACAACGAAATATAGTTACTAAGGATTTTTAATGCAGAAAGTACTAACAGCTATCTACACTAATCTACACTAATATTATAAAGCAGTAGAGTTTGTTGGGTTCAACGCGCTAATTTCAGGAACTACTGGTTCAAATTGAAAAAATATTTTTGTGTTGAATAGTAAATTTATCGTGGAAGGCTTTAGGCTACATAACATCACGCTATGTTTGTTTATTTTTAATAGATATGTAGTTCTTTAATAAACGCGGGTGAAACCGCGTGGCGCAGCTAATCAATTATAGTTATTTAATTACCCAATCAGCGTATAAACTGAGTTAGGGTCATTTTTTGCGTCTTTTTGTATAACACACAATACTCATTGCAGTCACGCACTGCGCTGTGGTGACTTGCGCAGGCGCAAATTTCGTCAATAATTTCCTTCCAATTGATAACCCGTAAACTTCAGACAGTTGTGTCGTGTAGCGTGAATGTCAGCTGCGGCTTCGTTTGTGGGTTGAGTGGTCGCATCTTTCTTTAAAGATTGAAGTAGCAAACGAACATGCGGTCCATCTGATGATATGTGGTCACTGTCGCCTATTATCATGTTTAAGCAACTTCATATAGAACGGGGATTCTATTAATACGACAATACAAATACGCTCCTACTCCGAGTCTACTAAGGTAGTCGCTGTTCACGAATGAAACCTGGCAACCTTATCTACGAAATGTAACAATTGCTTCACGCTAGAAATAGGTGAAGCGGTGGTAGTTCCTCAGTCTAACCATAGTATAGTTACCATCTATGGCAGGGGGAGCAGCTGCCCCCCCCCCCCTAGAAGACCGGTCGGTCAAAGGGGAAAAAAATAGCATCTATTTTTTTCAAGAATGTATGTTAATAATATAGTAAATAATATAATAAACAATTTTTGTAAAGAAGCGCAGATCCCTCCTCAAATAATAACATACATAGTAACCATTTGCCCATCAACACCCTTCATCTGCCCCTATAGAGAATACCATTTAAACTACACATAGTATAGTAACCATATACTCATTATAGTTTGCAAAGTATTCTAAACTATCTATCTACTGAACTAACTTTTTTGTAATAAATATATCGATTACCTTTTACCATGTTTTTGCCATTGTGGTCCAATGTCGCGCTTCAATAAATGGAGGAAATTACGTTTTCTCTTGATTAACTACCATATTTGGCATAAATAAGATTAATCACGCGAAAAGTTAATAAAAGTTTATGTTCACGACGTTTTTATGACTTTTTATATTGTCTGTATTTTATTTTTAATAATTTTCTATAAAAAATATTATATTAATAAAATATCTATAATTAGCACGTATTAATCAAGTTGCCTATCAATTTATAATCTGTATGGCCCAAAACTTTCATTCTGAGAATAAACTCGTGTCCAACAAAAGGACGATATAGTTTAGCTATGAATGCAAGTTATACCCTATTTGTGTTGTGTATGTATTAAATTTTGTATTTGTCATGCAAAACATGCGCTGCGAAACGCGTTCAAATCTGCGTTCACGCGGTAACGCATGTGACTTTACATGGCCACTTGCGGTAAATGAACTTTACGAACTTTTGTCGCTCAATTCGTTCGAGAAAAATACGTATTCACGACGTTCAAATATAAATTATTTTTAATAGAAAATCACGATTTAATTTCATTACGACATTAGGATTAGTTAAATATATAAACAAAAAGGGAAGGTTTTTTCATAATAATTAAACTTTTTTTTTCAACTGGACATTTATATTTACTTCTAGAATATGGTATTATAAACGAAAGTATCCAAAGGCAAAATAATCCAAGGTGCAATTTTTCCAAAATTTTGTCTGTTTCTATCCGGATAAAAATAGTATTTTAAGAAATTTAACTAGGTAGGTACAAAACATTAACTTTTTATGAAAATCTGCATCGTAAGTCTTTTTAAACTTTTTTAACTATTTCCTACACTTTTAATATTGGCCATTCATGTTATGTAAAAAATAACTCATAATTACTTTTGTTTCGTTAATTGGAACTCTCAAGTGCTTTACCTGGATAAAAACATCTATACATATAAATAAAATTGAAGTGTCTGTTTGTAATATCAAAATAACATTTTTTTACCAAATGCATATAAA
>DWNE01005254.1:0-14199 GCA_018249875.1 Cecropterus toxeus | reverse complement strand
GTGATATGGACTCTGAATACATTTCAATTTCAATTCCAAGAATTACATTCAGTAGTTGGATGCAATTTCAAAGAATACAAACTAAAGTTACACATAAAATACTAGTTATTCTCCGCCCCTCAAATTATATTTTTAACCTACTTCAAAAAAGAGAAATGTTCTCAATTCATCTGGATTTTTTCACGTGACAACGTCTTTAATCAATGAGCAGCACGCACGATAAAGTGTCACATTCCGCCTGAGTCGCGTGCAAGCGAGAGCGCGGAAAAAATATTTGAATTATTGCGTGTAAATGAATGTTAATTTACCGAAAAATATCATTTTCTATTATAACTTTCTTTGTACTAATTGAGTGATAATAATTCTTTTCAATTCATAAAAGTATACAATTTGTTATCTATGTTAATTTCTTTATAACGTTATCACGTAAAACTTTCGTCCGTTATCCGACTTTATAGTCAACCATTTTTTCGAAAATATACGCAATGTACAGACACGGTGAAATTTACTGTTTATTATATGGAAGACAAATAGAAACTTATGTACGTATGTTCCTTCACTTAAGTCATACAACGTATTTTAAATTCTAATAAAACCCTTTCTACACTCCTAGCCTCATACTAGGATTTTCTCCTGTGTGGATATCATGGACATACAAAGACAAAGACAAATACACAAACACCCAGACCCAGAACAGGATCTAAACTCATCATTTAGATGTTTGTCTGGCCGGGGATCGAACCCAGAACCCGTTGTCAGACCGGCATGGTGACCTCTCTGCCACGCGGTTCGTCAATACAATAATAAAACCATTAATGAATTAAAACAAGTATGTAAATATATGTTTATTGTATACATTTCTTGTGATTACACCTACAATGTAAATATTCGTACCTATACCTTTCTTTGTAGAAGGTGAAAGTATTATATCACTTTATTTAAATATTATTATTCATCTTTGCACAAAAAATCTCATAAAAACTATTCTCATTTTGACTACCTTATATTGCCATGTTTTTAATATTACAGACAATATGCCTGTCCAATATTAGTGGTGAATATAAAGAAAATAAAACGCAAGCAAAAGAAACTACGGAAAGAACTTAACTTTCCCCATAAATATACTTTTGGCAATTTCAACATCAATTCTTCCGACTTCCCTCTAAATAAGTTATTCGAACTCGAACATAACTCAGTTTTACAGTTACTTAAACCGAAACAAAATCATTTGACAGTCACGAGTGCTGAAGATTACATTTTCGGAGCGAGAAAGTCGAGAAGTTTCACAAATTACACGAATTTCGACGTTAAGTTACGGAAAAAGTTGTGGTTGCGTTATGACGTGTTCAGACTGCCAACAGATCCGATGCTTTTTACTAACAGACATTTTTGAATTTTAGTTGTATGTATGGGGAGCCCCCCCCTAAATTAAATATATTTTTGATTTCTGTACATAATTCGGAAAGTTTCAGTTCAAGTCTTAATAGTTTCCAAATAAAGTGGCAGACGGACAGACGGATATGATGAATTTATAAGGGTTCTGATTTTTGCCATTTGGCTACGGAACCCTAAAAAACTATTACATTAGTTATTTTAAATGCGCGTATAAGCATTAGTGATTTGATACGTCCTTGATGTTAAACATCTATTATACATAAATCAGGCGCAGGTAAACTTGATTGTTGGCATGGCGAGGCTTGCCATGGCGACGGGTTCGCCACACCGTACGTACTATATTGTATATATCCATAGATATACTTGAAAATTTTATTGAATTTATTGTATTTATTTCTTCAATAAATATTTATTACCATTAAGTAATAAATATTTATTGAATAAATAGTCATTATTTTCTGTAAAATACATCATATTTAGTTATCTCATTATGCTATATATGTAGTTTCTGTTACAATCTTGTACCTTATGTATATTACTTGTATGAACACGATGTTTTACATCTGCCAGGCGTTCCGTGACAGCTATATATAGTTTATTTTGTCTTAGTGGCTTACAGTGTCTATTTCCGTAGATTTTGTAAGATGTTATTAAGGGAGGTTTGTAGTGTCTCTTATCGTAGATTTCGTCAGAGATGATTAAGGATATTGTCTAGAAGGGCAGCGGCATGTTTTTGTGTAATACCAACTACCTACATTTACCCACTACATATACTAACAAGGAGCAGTTATCGTGCCTATTAGGAAAATAGCCATTTAAAGAGGCCCACCAGTGGACTTGAAAAGGCTGAGGAGCGGATAGACGGTCTAATTGTCATCCATGTTCATAATACGAATCTATCATTGACATTGCATATTATAGACGATTTAGTTCAATGACTTGATAAGATTGGAAATTAATGTTTTAAAATGAGACAGGATAAAATTTTAACTCTAAGAAAAACAAATTTGTATAATTTTATTGCTATCTTGAAACTAATTATGTACGACCCTTCGATACTATTAAGGATCGGATTCTTGGTAATTGCCTTTGAAGTTAGTTTAAAAATAACTTTAAGTATTTCAGCAATATGAAAAAAACTTAAAATATTTCCTAAAAATTCGCTCAGAAATAGAATTTATCACAAAATTCAGTTTCAGAACACTTCTTATTATTCTCAATACAATGAAATAAAACCACTACGATGTTATTATTGGGTATCTAGAGAGGTACTTCAGATAGAACCTTCAACAACGTGAATGCGCGTCTACAGAACTCGTTCAATTTATTGATTGGGCTTATTTAGTACTTTCAGAAGAATACAAAATTGTAGGTACATTTACAAACTTGTAGATAACAATGTACAAAGATACATTGTTAGTACGTAATTAAGAACTTGAGAAGTACTGAAAGATATCGTTTGTGTACTTAAAGACAATAACGTCTTATTTGATGTACAATATAATAATAGATTTTAAACTGAATCAAATATGAAGTAGTACAATTGTTTTGTAGATATTCGCCGGTAAAGAGAAGTAGTTGCGCAGTGATAGCCTAATAGTTGAAACTCAGCTTATTAAACGAGGGTCTGTGGTTCGAATCCCACCACCACCCCGGTAACCACCACCGATTTTTCTAAAATTATGAACGTATTATAAATTAATTATGAAAAACATCGTGAAGAAACCTGCACAGCTAAGAGTTCTTTAAAAAGGTATTTAAGTACCTTTTTTGTGTGTGAAGTCTACCAATTCGCACTTGGCCAGCGCGGTGGACTATGGCCTAAATGTCTCTTATCCTGAGAGAAGACCCGTGCCCCGTAGTGGGAACATAATGGATTGATGATGACGATGAAATAGAAGTGGTAGTCAAATGGCATTGTGATCATTATGCCAAGTAATTGTTATTAAGTGTTCAACTAAATCAATTATTATATTTTTATGCAAAATACATTTTTTATTGTAAGTTTAAAATTTTATGTTAATGTTACTTAATGGGTGATCTCTCGGTAGGCTAGGTAATCATATATGAGGAGTTACCGTACTTCATTAGTCTTAAATTGGAGCTTGTATATATTGCAAGATGTTAGGAAAACATGAATAGCATGATCTATGAAAATCTAAATTAAGCACTACAAGAAACTTGCATAGAAACTTTTTTTGCCACTTTTTTATTAGATAAACAACCCAGACCTGTATATTACCTGTAGATTTAAAGTTACATAAGAAAAAATTCTTTTGAATGTTTCAATTCAGATACAGTCACTCATACACACACACACATACACACACACACACACAGCCACAATCGTACAAAGACAACGGACATTACACGAATGGCATGGCGTACGAGTATAACTCTATAAAACGCATTGTGTATAAAACTGCATGTAATCTGAAAGCACCATAAGAAAACACTGCGTACCTCCAGCAACGCTGATTTGATTGAAGTCCTCGGAGTACGAGTTCAGTTTAATTTCTGAAACGGAAAAATAAAAATTATAATAAATTCCGGGAGAATATCTAACGAGGTGACCGGTCGAGAGTTGCTTTCCAGAACCAGTAAATATCGAAAAATTAATTTACTGTCCCTTGAGTGAAGCTTTCCTAGATAGTTTCGAATATTTACTGGAAACAATATTAAAACGTTAATAAGATGGTATTTATATTAAATGTACGTTTATCAACGTCTATCTGTTTGCTACTTATATTAAAATGATAACTGTTTTTTTTTATTTCAACGACCGCGTGGCGAAGTGGCCGCCATACTGGCCATATAGGCAGTGGGTTCCAGGTTTGATACCTGGCCTATATAGATATCTGATGTATTTTGATTTTGCTCTGAGTCTAGGAGATTATGTTATCTTTGGGTCTATAGCACACACAATAGACGGTAATGTGTGGATATGAGTGTAACAAAGACTATTTATTATTATGTTCTAATTGTATTTGGTAATCTGATAAAGTCCGCTAACAAATAATGTTCTTCAAAATTTAAATTTCTTCCAATTACCACGAAATTCGGCCTTAAGAATATCAATTCAAAAAAAATCAAACAATTTCAAACCTTACCCTGACACTGTAAAACAAAATTTGAATATTCAATAAGTTAAGAGAGGATTTCAAAGGCTATTCTTTGGGATGATATATAATTTTCCGGGACGTTTTGGTCCTGGCCGTTCGAAGGTCGCAGAATATAAAAATGAAAAATTACCCTTATAATATAAAACGGTAAGTTAATATTAATGTATTTTATACAAGCGACGATGTTCTAAATTATCTGGACGTAATAAGTGTACTACGTACAAATATAAAAGGAATAATGTTACGCCCTTGATTTGGTTTCAATTTTATGTTTTTGTAATGAAGATAAATTTTGCCTTGTTATCTTTTGACGCATGTTTTAAAGTTATTTCACGCGACCTTATTATATCTTACTCGTGATTGTTAATAGATGCTTGTATCCCAATTCAGTTTTATTTCAACAAGCTGCGCCGCGCAGTTTCATCTACGTTTATTAGAGAACAATCTATTAAAAACAAACAAACAGAGTGATGTTATATAACCTAAAGACTTCCACGATAAAATTACTATTCAACACAATAATATTTTTGCAATTCGAACCAGTACTTCTTGAGATTAGCGCGTTCAACCAAACAAACTTTACTGCTTTATACTATTAGTATAGATTATATATCATATAGCATGCATTAAAGCCTTCACACAAAGACGAATATATAAACACCTAGATCTAATAAAAGAAATTCTAAATTCATCAAATTGATATCTGTATGGTCGGGGATTGGACATAGAACCCACTGCGAGTCAGATTGGTATTACATCTATTCACGATATTACTAAATCAAAAACAGCTGATTAATTTTATATACTGGTAATAACACGACACTAATACAAACCAGCAAATTACTTCGCTATACTTGATAACGGTAATTGTAGTGAAAACACTATCAAATTACGAACTATTACAACAGAGACATAAAACTAATCAGAATCTCCATTACAACAATAGATTCAAATCTAAGTTTCTACGCGTACAATAAACAGATTTGAGACCCGACATCGAAATGTCAAGCTGAAACACGCATTTTAGCAAACATTTGGCTGAAACACGTGTTTTCCATAAATAGACATAAATTGATTCGTCATCGCCATTACACTAATATTTAGAGATTGGGTCTACTGTATCGATTTAAGGTCATAATAATCATTAAATTATTTAATTAACTTTATAAGCATACAGTTTAAAATTATTATTATTGTCGACCGAATTAGAACTATCGATTAATCGAAGAGTCGACACTATCGGATTTTATTCACATATCAAACATTAATTTGAACGACAAAAAAAATGTCCGCAGCGGCAGATGTATAATACTTGGAAAGCAATAATGGTGTCTATATCTCAATAAAGCAATAATGGTGTCATATAGAAATGAAAACACGATCGTCGTTCAGTGTCACAGATCGTTTCTTGTACTTTGGCAACGCGCTATAATATTATGATGCTAAGAACAATACATTAAAAAAAATGCAAATCTTATAAGATTATTGGTAAAAATTAAAATAAATATCAAAGCCTGGAAACTATCAATCAATGTTCGCCAATTTTTTGGTAAGAAATATAGGAAATGACATAGCGGAAAAAAGCAGTTAAAAATTGCACATCTCTAGACGTACGCAAGAAATCTTCGATGATAAAAAGGAGAGAATATATGCAATTCAAGCATTGGCACAAAATCTATGGGTCTCATTCGCAGATCGATGCAATGCTTAGAAAGCAATAATGGCGTCTATCTGTCACTAAGAGCTGGAAACGCCTCAGATCGACGTTCGATGTTCAAGCTTCTTCGTTTTGTTCTGGCAATTCGCCAACAGAACAATCTGATGCCGAGAGCCGTAAATTTAAAACTCGTTAAGCTTTTAAGAATATCGATAAACTATCAACAACACTAAATAATGATGCTAGGAAATAATTTGTTAATTAATGATAGTTATCATGATGACAATCAAAAATGATTAATTATATCGCCATACACGAAATCATAATAAGGTAGATATACTAAAATCTAACAATATTAAAAGTAATTGAAAAATGTTTTATCAATTAAGAAGAAAACCTTTTTCGCCAAAAAGTAAATAGTTTCGCCACAAATGGTTTAAGCCATACACAACTTGTGTACCAAATTTAATCCTAATCCAATTAGTAGATTTGTCGTGTAAACGGAATAAACACACGTACATCTTCACAGACTTTCATATTTATAATATTAGTAAGATTGATAGAACCTCAAAACTTTTACGTAGTAAGTGATTTTCAATTCAAGATAAATATTTTACTTATTAATTTTATAGTATCATTTAGGCATTATTTACTATTAAAATCACATCTAAAATTTTAACTGCAATCATCATATCTCATAACTAAGAATTCTGCTTTGAATCATATACTTTGCGAAATGTTTAATTTTTTTTTTTAAATCAAGCTTTGATTTCAAATTTGAAGCAGTTGTGAGAAAACTTGAAAGTGTCGAAGTACTCACCGTACAGTCTAAGCGTGCCCTCGCTCTTGCCTAGCGAGTTGGTGCTAACGCAATTGTAGGTACCGATGTCGCTCTTCGCAAACTGCCGGATCGTGAGCCACATCGACACCTTATAGGAGGACTTCTCTTCCCTTATTGTGTACTTGGGTCTGTGAAAGATAAAGTCTTGTTAGTTATCTAACATTTTAGAACTATTTTTGGTTCCGCGTACAACTCGCTTGTCTACAAGTCTGGTTGCCGACTCACTTTTATATGAGGCGACCATGTTAGTCCTCGGAAGTAGCGACACATCTGTGATAGACTTCATATAAAACCCCTGTTCTATATGAAGTTGCTTAAAGATGTCCGTGGGTGGCATCAGCCACTTACCATCAGGTGGGTTGCTTGCTCGCTTGCTACTGCATATTTATAAAAAAAAGTTGCAAGCAAGCGATACATTGATAGATGCAATTGATAGCCTTGTGGCTAAAACTTTGAAAATTGAAATTTGTAATTGTTAAAAATTTACCTCTAACGGTAATAAATATAGATAACTATCATCTATCTATCTACGACAAGTTAATAAAAGGTCAAAAGATAATAAGGCAAAGTTTACCTTAAAATAAAATTAAAACGAAGTAAAGAGCAAAACATTTTTTCTTTTATGTTCGTACGTAGTACACTTATAATGTCCAGATAATTTAGAACTTCGTCGCTTGTATAAAAATACATTAACATTAACTTACCGTTTTATATTATAAGGATAATTTTTCATTTTTATATTCTGCGACCTTCGAACGGCCAGGACCAAAACGTCGGGGAAAATTATATATCATCCCAAAGAATAGCCTTTGCAATCCTCTCTTTACTCATTGAATATTCAAATTATGTTTCACAGTATCAGAATAAGGATTGATGTTATGTTAATAGGAGCTATGGGAGCTATAGGAGTTTATAGGATTACCGAGTATATAATAATAATAATTCTGTCTACACTCATATCACTATCCCCACCGCACCTTGATTTTCTATGTATTCTGGGTGCCATGGACACAAAGACGAAAACTGAAACACCTACACAGAACAGAATTTTAAATGCATCATACAGATATCTGAATGGCCGGGTATCGAAACTTGAACCCACTCGTCATATCGGTATTACTTCTATTCACGATATTATTAATTCAATAAAAACAGCAGGTGACTGTTCTGCCACGCAGCCGTCAAAGTGAAAGTTGTCGTTTAAATCAATGTAGCAAACAGATAGTCCTTGAACTATACCTTCAATATAAATTTCTAACCTTAATGTAATTTTAATATAATTTTCAGTAAATATTCGAAACTATCAAGTTTCACTCAAGGGATAGTAAATTATTTTTTCGATATTTACTGGCACTGGTAAGCGACTCTCGATGGGTCAGTTCGTTAGGTATTATTCTGGAATTTGTTATATTTTTTTTTTATTTTCGTTTCACAAATTAAACTGTACTCATAATCCAAGGACTTTAATAATTCACACTGCGTTTTAAAGCTTTGTAAGCTATGCCATCCATTGGTGTTTGCTGTAATGGGTGTTGACTTTGTACAAATACCCGAATTCAAATCCAGACCCACATTCCTGTTTTTTCAGTCATTTTCGTATACTAATACGTCAAGATTTATTATCATTTACAGTGTTAACTATTTCTAAAATGTAGCATCCTAGAAATAGTTAACACTCTAAATGATAACAAATCGTGACGAGAAAACCTTTACGAGTTCTTAGGAAACGAAGTAGTGGATAATCTGTCTAGGACGGTATACTATGGCCTGTAGTCCAAAGAAGGGACTCGTGTCTAGTGGTAGGACAATAATGGATGAACGACGACATACTATCCTTGTTTGCTATGCAGGGGTTTTTTATTCGATTTAGGGGAAGTAAAACATGTATTATCAACTCAGAATTTTGGTATGTCCATAAGATCTATGATATACTACGTCTTCCTGGGCATGGAATGGAAAGGGACATAGGAAAGTTGAAGCCGTGTTTTAGTATTCCGTACGCAAAAGATAAAAACGAGACCCTATTACGAAGACTTCGCTGTCCCTCTGTCGGTCAGTCTGGCACCAGGCTGTATCTCATGAACTGCGACAGCTAGATAGTTGATTTTTTTACTTTCATTGACAACCCACTTAATGGCGTCGCGTAATCGTGCAACCGCAAGCAAAAATAAATTAATTTGTTAATAACACTATTCCATATCTCACTTTATACTATTATAGCTATCAAAAACCATTTCTTTGAAATCACGTGCTTAATGTCTTTCACTATTTGCTTGTACAGCAAACATTTAATATTTACAAGTGAGATTTAGAACTTTATTATATTAAACATTTAAAAGAACATCCATTAAATGTTTTGGATAAAGTGTTTCAAAAATACTCTAAATAATATTAAGTTGTTTAGTATTTATGTTTGTCACCTTTTCTAAGTAATCACATTCTTGAATTCGTTCAACGTCTGCTACTCCATTGAACATTTTATAGTTACAAGTGAGACATAAAGCGATATAATATTCAATAATAAAGAGCAGCCATTAACAAATCTTTCAAAAAGACTCAATATAATATTAATTTATTTATCAAGGCTATATTTGTCACAACTATTTCTAAGAAATATCATTATTAAAGTCATTCATTGTCTGCTCCTCCAACAAATATTTAATATTTACGAATGAGACGTGACGCGACATAATATTAAATATTAAAGAACAGCCATTAAGTCAGGTATTTTGGGACCAACTATTTCAAAAGGACTCAAAATAATATCAAGTCATTCGCATCGCAAAATCTAATTAACGTTGAACGAAGCAAGAACGAAGTCGAAAAATAAATAAAATCAGGCACTCTAGAGTTTTCTTCCATCTTATAACCTACATAAGTTAAAAGCTAGACAAATTTGCACTGAAAGTCTACCTTATTTCCACAATTTTAAGTCTAAATTCTAGTAAAGATTTTCAGGAATATGAAACAGTTGGTTTGGTAGTACATTTTGTGGAAATAGAATGAAGACTCGTTTAATGCATACAGATACTCGATTTGAACAAATTTTGAACATTCCTTATGCTAAAGTTATAAACTTGTGCAGAATCGAAAGACTTATCTTTAAAGAAGATTTGAATTCCTTAGTAACGTAGTCTACATTTTGCTATAGGAGTATTAAAATAATTAAAAAGTATTTCTACAATCATAGCCCCTTACTAGAATTTTCTCCTGTATCGTGGGTACCATAGACACACAGAGACGAATACACAAACACTCATACCCAGGACAGAATCTAAATTCATATCACCGACATCTGAATAGATGTCGGTCTCGCCGGGGATTGAATACGGAACCCACTGCGTGTCAGACCGTTATGGTCACCGATCCGCCATGTGGGTAGTCATATAAAAAATTCCAAACGAGCATGCAGTTCAGCTGATGGTAGCAACTGTTACTAGACATCTTTAATCATAAAAGACCTACTTCAAATTGTCCGTAATTGATTTGCCTTGACTAAGTTTGACAGCGTCGTATAAGTGTGTCACAGCAGTGCTTGGCAGTGTTATTACAGAGTAGAACTAAATACGGCGGTAAGCCTCCGGAATCACGAAGAGTTCCAACTTTTTATCTAATATTATAAAAGCAAACGAACATGCAGTCCACCTGATGATAAGTAGCTCCTGCCGTTCATGGACACCTCTAATCAACTCCAGGTAACTCCAGGTATCTGATTCTTACCTTAGACTAGCTGCTACACGACAGATGCGTTGCTACACCTAAAGACTAAGTCGTACCGCTTCGGATAAGTATGTCTACATACCGCTTAACACTGTTGTTGTTAGGCAACCAGTAAAATAGTTAAAAACATTAAAAAAAACTGTAAAACAAAAAGCGTAAAATGTATGTCAAAATAGTCAAGTAAAATTATTACAGTTTATGTATATATACATTTAGGTTAGTCTATTTACTAGCTTTCGTTTGATACCCATATTGTCGTAATAGAAAAAAATCATCTCTCTCACCCCCTTTTCCTCTATTTCCAGGCGTCATTTTTTTAAATTATATAGCCTATGTATGCAAACTGAGACGATTCTAATGATATGTCAAACGTTGCAATCCGTCAAGACGTTTGGGCTGTAGCGCGTGCCAAAGAAATAGACATACATACATACATACATAAATACATACGTACGCTCAAGAAACATTACCCTCCTTCTGTCGCAGTCGGATATAAATAGACCTCCAATCGGGTCTCCACCTAAGTCCTATCATATATTTATATAGACGCTGCCTTAAGTCTTAGATAGCTTAATATTAGCATTTAAGTCACTTTTTGCTAGCACCCCATTTGAGAAACTAACATCATCATTCAACGTACAGTTTTTCTGCTATTATAAAACAAAGGTGACTAAACGCTACGTTGAAATTCACGTTACGTTCTCGAAATTCACGTTGAATTCTCGATTTGTGGTATTCATTATGATAAGTAACTTCTGTTATTATTACAATAGAATTAAGTAACTAAGTAATGGAATATATTTTAGGGTTCCGTACCCAAAGGGTAATAAAACTGGCTTCACATAGAACCCCAGTTCTTTATGAAGTTGCTTACAGAAGTCCATGGGCGGCAGTAACCACTTACCATCAGATAGACTGCATGCTCGTTTACTACTTCATTCTTATAAAAAAGTAGTTATTTAGTGTGAGCAAATATAGCAACAATACATTATTACTACCTTCACTGGAAGTTAAACCCCCGTGAATCACAAATCCGGTCATTAGGACTTCCAAACTTAATCACGCCGCTCTCACGCTAGCAATCACTGCTAATTATAGCTTGAAACCCATTCCAAATTGATATAGATTATGGTCTTTAAATAGTGACGTTGATTTTATCAATAGTTTACTTATACTGACATTAAAAAATGCTTTCCGTGAACAAAAGCAAAGCTATAATTTGAATACGTATAATGAAATAACCATCAAGCGGGTTATTAATAACCTTTGTTAGAAATTAAATAGATCCTAGAACTTCAGCAATTGCTGATAAATTAATTGACAATATTGAAACAATATCATTATTAAGAGATAAGGTAGAGAGATAAAAGGTACTTATTATTGATAATGCAGAAAATAGTAGAATGGTATCAATAGTATAACTAAAACAAAAGTAAAGGTTTTAACAATACTGTTAATACATTAGGCACGAGAATGTTAAGGTATACAAGTTAACATGCTTGATAATTAAGAGAAAAAATTGTTGTGAACAGTGAAACCTAATGAACTTCGGGTGATAATAGGCTATCAAGAAGAATTTCTAAAGAAGAAAATAGCATCGTTATGAGATAAATAAATATATTCAAGCCTTTCACTTAGATCAGGGTTCAATAAGTCCGGCCGTTACTGACACATTGAAATATAATGACGTCTTGACGAAAATTGATTATCTTCGCGTTAACGTTGTAGAAAGCATCAAAGAATTAAACAGAAGATGAAGAGCAGATTCCTTTTGCAATCTTCTGACGCTGTCGGGTGATGATTTATTATTATTAATAAAATATTATTATCATTAATAAAAATTCTTGATAATTGCGTATCAGCTAAAACCCCACATAGTTATTTTAATCATCGTCATAATTACCATTTCGTTTTAATTTCCATATGAATACGTAATTCGATATTGTTTAATTGTATGATTATCTCTGTCTAATCCTTACGAAGATTAATTAGAATTCAGTTGAATCAACGTCATTATGGTTGTACAAGAATTATCACGAATTATTCGGTCTGAATTTACGCTCATTGGTTGTACTTACAGATGATAAAGCAGGTATTCGACCGGAGAAGTAACAAACCACACCTATTTCTAGCGTGAAGCAGTTCTGCTGCTAGCGTGTGATTGTGAATCACTTATGAGATGACCATCTCAGTCCTTGGGTGCAGCAACGCATCTGTGATCGACTTCAGGTATAACCCCTGTTTTATATGAAGTTTCTTGCAGATGTCCATAGGTGGCAGTGACTAGTCATTATCAGGTGGATTGCATGCTCGCTTGCTACTTCAATGTGATAAAGAAATATGAACTCAATCACTCGTAGGGCGCTGCTCGCTTGGTTTTATACTTTCTTTTATATTCCAACCTAACGCTAGCGACTCCAATTTCATGTAAATTTAGTAGTTAAAATATAAATAACTTGGGAGAGACAGTACAGTTTAATAAGACATGTATTTTTATTACTCTATTCAGAAACTAGTAAAAATATTATGTATAGTATTCCATAGTACGAGTATGATACGTTTTAAACGGTTACGTCGTCGACCATAACTTGCAATATACTTTGCAATGATGAGCGAAAATACAAATTATTATTGGTTTAAACTTGTACTAAAGGTGCAGAGAGACTTTATCTAGCAGATCTAGGTAGGACCATGTTATCGGATTTTAAACTTTATTTGCCAAGATAAAACCTAAGACTTATAAAGTGAATATTGACAAAGGTACGAAATTAACAATGTTTTCAGATCGTTTTAAATTTTTCTATAAAGGGATGGTAATTTCTCTAAATTACCAGTAAAACCTAAGTTTTACTAGTAACGCACATTATTTACCATAGTTTGGGCTTTTACTATAGCTTATACATGCATCAAGCACATTCAATAAAATGGTCACGATTTTGCACAGTATAGGCCGCTGATGACTCGCCAAATGCGTTCATTAAAACGGTTAACTCAATCATGCCGATGTAAAGTTTACCAATTAGGCTAAATATGGCTTAAAATCAATAAACGTTTTCTACCAGGGGCGTATCAGTTGCACGGGGGCCCCGGACCACTGGTGCCCCCAACGTGCATAAGCAAATATTAATAAAAACCTCCGTAATATCGACAGATAGATAATTATGATAAATAAATGTTTCTTTCAAATTTATGTAACGCTTTTTTTGCTTTTGTGAGATATTTTGTAAGAGTCCCCACACATTTTCCTATACGGGGCCCTAAGGTACTGCTTCCTACACTTATAGCCCCACACTAGGATTTCATCCTGTGTCGTGGGTGCCATGGACACGCAGAAAGACGAATATACAAATACCCAGACCCAGAACAGATATCTAAGTTTATCATTCAGATGTATATCTGGCCGGAGATCGAACTCGGAACCCACTGCGTGATAGATCGGTACGGTGACCTCTCCGCTACGCGGT
>DWNE01005253.1:0-14199 GCA_018249875.1 Cecropterus toxeus | reverse complement strand
ATTTAAAAAATATTGTTAATTGTAAATACTTCATTTATTCATACGTATAATAAACTGGCAACGTTAAGTATAAATTATGACTACATGACAAATAATCATCAAATTTTACAATTTAAGGGTTTGATTTTTTCATCATAATTTATATAAATAACAATAAAATTATAATTGGTTCACTAATGTATAGCTTAACAAATATTTATATAGTTATTAAAAATACACGCGATATTTTGACCACATTGTATGTAAAATATCAGATACTTTTTGTAGAAACTCTAAAATACAACATTACTCTGCTCAAATACACAGCGATTTGTATCTCAAAACGATTTTAAACCGTAATTATACTAATAACACACGACCAAGATACAAGAAGTTTATTGATATGTAAAAACAAATAATTAAAAAAAAGGATTTAACAGACATTACACAAACAAAAAAGACAAACCCGCTGAGTTTCTTGCCGGATCATCTCAATTGAGGTCCGATCCAGCGTTAGTGTAAGAAAATATTGTAACTAACAATTTGTAAGTGCCCCCGTAGGCCTATGCAAAAATAAAGACATTTCATTTCAGACGTACAATTTGTATCTCATGAAAGTATAACACATAACTCATGAAACATCGAATAGCATCACCACGGTCAAGAGGCGTGTCCTGTCCTATGCCCTCGGGACGCGGTTGACTACCCTCGCCACACTCTAGCCTACTCTTGCCAATTATTCAAGGCTATGTTAATCAATATTTGAAAGGGACTAGTTGAACAGTCGCCAAAGTATGTGACTCAGCCCGATGTTTACTAACAAAGTCATCGTTCATCCCTAATTCTCGTATTTGGTTTTCGATAAACAAGTAACATCATTAAAAACATTAAAACAAAAAAACCCCACTACTTGAAACGAAATTTTTGTTCATAATGATATATATTTAATTTAACGCTTATATAAGTTTTTGTCAAAATAGTCAATTAAAAGTATTTAGAAGTATTTTAAGATTTTTCGACCTATTTCATTCATTTATTTAATTACTTATGTCCTTGTCCTTTTCCCCCCTTTTCTCTCTATTTCCAGACGCCAACTTAAAAATAATAATTGAAAATTATATAGCCACTATACACACTGTCGATTCTATTGACATGTAACACGTCACCATCCGCCAAGTCGTTTGGGCTGTACACCGCAGTAGTAAAACTTAATAACAATAAATAATAAAGGACGTTAAGACTTGTGCTTTATTCAGAAATCGATTAAGTAATCAATGTCGCCCATATTGGGACATCTTATTTCGCTTACACCAAACTAGAGCCCTCATACAAGCTACCAAGTAAAGTCGTTAGCGTGATTCAGACAGGGCTACAGCGCCATCTTGTAGCGCCGACATACATATGTACATACATGTAGAATGTAGATCATAGACATGTATCGTAGTCGCTGTGCCCCGCGGTTTCACCTGCTACTACATAAGAAAAACAAACAACCATAGTGTGGTGATATATAGCTTTATAGCCTTCCTCGTTATATGGATTATTCAACACAAAAATATTTTTCAATTCGAACCAGTGGTTCTTGAGATTAGAGCGTGCAATCAAACAATGAAGCTTTATAATAATAGTGTAGATAAAAGCAGGGACAATCAAAATACGTGGGATTGGAAACTCGGACCCTCAGATCTATTGCTGTCATTCTTGCATGTACTTTCTAAATACCATACACTTCTAATGCATGAATTAACTTCGAATGTAGACTTTAAAAGTGGCAAACGAATTGCCTACAATTAGCTATAATTAGTTATTATCCTCCCGCCACAGGGCCGTTAAAACCAATTGCGCCATTATTATGATGGAGGCTAAAAGGATCTCAGAGCTTACAGGAACACGAGCCACCCTGTGAATAATGAGGGCGCATGTTTGAGGTCAAATGGTTTTGAGAGCCTAGATCTATTTTTACCCGACTGCGTCAGAAGGAAGGTGGTGTTTCGAGCGTATGTATGTCCATTTCTTTGGCACGCGCTACAGCCCAAACGGCTTGATGGATTGTTACATATGACATATCATTAGAATCGTGTCAGTTACGAGAGTGATATAGTTATACGAGTAAACCTATGCAAATATTTTGTGTAAAACTCGTAACCATACTCACGCGTTGACACACTCAATATTAATATATTATGTATACTAATAAATAAGTTTGTGTTTGCAATACCAAAATAACAAGCTTTTATAAATTTCATATGGAAATACATTCAGTACAAACTAAAAATAATATACGGTAAAAATAACTGTCATTAAAATGTTGTCTATCCATCTGTCCGTTTGTTCTGAATAATCTCCAAAACCGCTGGTTCAATTTGACGGGATTTTCACGGAATAGCTTAAGGCAAAAGCGCGACTCAAATTACTTTTATTTTAGAAAAATCTCCACGCGCTCTCAGCCGCCTTCGCTAACATCTGTCGCTATCAGTCCTGTTTGAAAAAAATATTTTTTTGTTAAAATTGTTGAAGGACAAGTTACATTTTTTAAACGCGGGTGAAACTGTGGAGCAAATCTAGTATATTATATAAGCCGTATGTTGTATTTAACCTTATCACGTAAGGCTATGTTTTCCCAAAGTGGGCGATTCGGTCCCTTTTATACACAGGACAGGAGTAGCAACTAAGATTTCTTTTAACCTTCGGGTATTAAATTTACAGTTTTTATAGAACAACAGTTGTCCCACTGCTAGGCACGGGTCTTCTCTCAGAGTGAAAGAATTTTAGGCCATAGTCCACCGCGCTGGCCAAGTGCGAATTTGTAGACTTCACACATCTTTGAGAACTCTTTTTTTATAGGAACTTTCAGATGTGCAGGTTTCCTCGCGATGTTGTCCTTCACCGTAAAGCAGTATTAAATTCTAATAAGCACATAATTTTAGAAAAATCAGTGGCGTGCCTGGTATTCGAACCCCGGATCCTCGATTGAGAGGCCGCGTTTCAACCATTAGGCTATCACTGCTCTGGGCAAAAGCTAGTGACATACGAGTATATCTTCCGATATGTATTCCAGTTGAAATGCCGAGCGGGAGAATGGGACACACAGACAGAAATGGAGATTCTTCCTCATCAAGAGAGGAATGTGAAGAAGATAATCATTCATGAAGAGTTTTTGCAACGTAAGACATTTTGATTATAGATTGGCGAATTTCCGCAACTCACCAAGAGATGGCGCTAGTAGTATTTTGAATTTAATCCGCTCCGCGTGGCGGTGCGGTCACCATACCTGTCACGTAGTGGGTTCCGGGTTCGATCCCCGACAAACATCTCAATGATGAATTTAGATTTCTGTTCTGGGTCTGGGTGTTTGTATATTCGTCTTTGTGTGTCATGGCACTCACATAAAAAATCCTAGTGTGGGGCTATGAGTGTAAAAAAATAACACGCTATCAAAGTTATTTAAGTACCTAGTTTACAGGGTGTATTGAAAATATCCTGACACGTTTCTGGTGCTTATGGCGTTGGAATTTTTCATCGCTTTTTTCTCTGTTTTTCCAATTTCTTATGCATGAATATTAACACTCATATTATTGATTTTCACGAAAACCAGCAATAGGTTAAAATAATGAAATGAATTCGCTATCAGCTGTTCGACGTTCGGTCAATGACCTCGCGCGTTGTTCAATACATTGCGCGCTCAAAAGTGACCAACCAATAATTTCCAAGGAAAATTGATAATTTATTTTTTGTTTATTTAGTATCACAATTCTACCATTTAAGTTTTCGGTACGCTGTCATTTACACCCTTTATAATCATAATGAAAAGAATACATATGTAGTTTAAAAAAATACTACTAAAAGGTACAATATTCAAATGTATGTTTTTGCATACGCGTACATGTGTGCGTGTTTATGTGCGTGTATGTTTATATAAATGTATGTGAAAATAGTTTGTATAGACCTTCAAAATATTATCTTGATTCCGATAAAACATAAAACCAAAAGACACTTGAGAATATAAAATAAAGTGTTAAAATTAGCTGAAAGAACAACTTTAAGTAGTGCAAAGTAAAGCGAAGTCAATACTAGTGAATAATGATCACAAATCGCGTAGACTCCGGCACGACCCGCTGCCAAGCGACACTTAGCACTTTCTTGTAAACAGCTGATTTATTTCTTGCAGTTTCGCTAAAGTACATTTCTACTTGTATTTGTACACGTTTTTCTCGTTAAGGCTATAAATTAAAGTCATTGTTTGTTTTTTACATATCAATGAAGTTCAGCAATTTAGGATGGATGGGTGACCGCTAAAAGCGAAGGGTTTTCATACTTTGAAGAGCACGTTGGGCCGTTAGTTCTAATTTCTAACAGCAGTAACTTTGAAGGATGTGATAAGGGATCCTTATCCAATACTTATCCATGTTTAGTCATTCCTATTTAGTCCTAATAGGTAGCAACGCATCTATGGACAACCTTAAGTAACACTCTTATTTGGAATTGTTTAAAGATATATGGGTGGCAGTTTTCAGGGTTCTGTACCTAAAAGGTAAAAACGGAACCCTATAAGACTCAGCTGTGCGCCTGAACGTCTGTCCGTCTGTCTGTCACCAGGATGTATCTCATGCACCGTGATAGCTAGACAGTTTAAATTTCCAAAGATGAAGTATTTCTATTCCCTCTATATCAACAAATACTAAAAACAGAAAAAAATATCTACATATGTAAGGGGAACCAAAAAACAAAGGCGATTTTTTTGCTCCTAATTAACAATGGCAACAGGTAGACTATTTAAATATTCACGGAATATTTTGTTTTATATTTACTTTAAAAATTAAAAATAAAATAAATAATTTAAAGGGGGCTCCAATACAACAAACGTGATTCCTTTTTGGGGTTTTTTTGGTTATCAAACAAACGTGATTTGAACAAACTTTATGCCATTTTTTATAGATAATGCTACGGAACCCTTCGTGCGTATCCGACTCGTTATTAGCTGATTTTATTTCTTACCGTCTGGCAGACTGCATGTTTGCTTTATTATTATAAAAATATATCGAGTAGTTTCAAGAATACTCCCCGTCACCCCTTGATTGAAGATTTCACGATTTAATTTTAGTCGTAACCGTTTACGATGTTTGTCACAGCGCCTTTGTGAGCAAGTGGCGTATCAGCGTGGCCCTTTGAAAGTATTTTTAGCCCTTTCATGGCAGTTCACAATTAATGGCCAGGTGTGTTAAGGTTAGCGTAATCCTTTGATATAAGCTCGGCTCACTTTTATATGAGGCGACCATCTCAGTCCTCGGGAGTAACAACGCATCTGTGAAAGACTTCATATAGAAACCCTGTTCTATATAAAGTCCAATTCCAGTTCAGTCAAATGTCCATGGGCGGCAGTAACCACCTACCATCAGGTGGGCTGCTTGCTCGTCTGCTTCTTCATATGTATAAAAAAAACTCCGATATGTTTAAGTAACTCCGATATGTTTAAGGCAGTTAAACGTTTTATAGATAATGATGGTAGGGGGTCACTGTTAGTCTGAGCTGATCTGGGATCCATTCCCGGTTAAGCAGACATAAAAAATGAATTTAAGCCGCTATCCTCCTTAAACTAATTATTAAAAAAACAAATACATTAAGAACCTGTTTTATGAAATGTGAAATAGATTTTAACAAACTCAATTTAATAAACAAAATATTGTTTTACTACCTTTGCCCGCTTTTTAAGCCTTCCTTGCTTGTGTTCTATTCAAAGGGAACCACACTCTTTTCTGGGATCAAAGGAGCCTATATATTCTAGTCTACGATCTATCTCTGTGCCTTATTGCTTGCAATATATTAATTACTTGCAATATATGCCTACCTATATATGATTATATAGGTAGGCATATATTGCAAGTAATTTTAATCAATAGCTGTAACTTTGACGTTTTTTATATCTTTTAGGAAAATAGTAAATAAATTACACATAAATTTACTACGGCTCCAACATTTTCCATCTTGTCCGCTAAGACTATAATCTGTATAATTGGTTGTACAAAGCAAACAGCAATAACACTAAGTACACATCTAACACTAATTCGGCCGCCATTATCGGATTGCTTGGACCATTAGTCGCCACTAATCCTCTATCGATCGCTTATTCAATATGTGTAATCGGATTCCGCCTAATTTATTCATGTCTACAATATTCAAGACTATTAATATGTAGGTAGCTACGTAAATTATATACTAACTACCTGTGCTACGCAGTTTCACCCGTATTTAATAGAGAAAATCTTTTAGAAAACAAACAAACATAACGCGATGTTATATAGCTTAAAACCTTCTTCGATAAATTTACTTTTCAACACAAAAATGTTTTTTCAATTCGAACCAGTAGTTCCTGAGATTAGCACATTCAACCAGACAAACTCTACTGCTTTATAATATTAATACGTAAATAAGTATAAATTAAAGATGTGGCGACTTCTTGCATCTCATCAAGAGATGGCGCTACTTGTATGCTGAATCACGGTATCGAAGTATTCTCAAGATCTCGCTTTTTTATTGAATTAGTAAAAGAGCATCCTGTCAATTTGTTGGCAAGTACATGAGTACTTACCAATTATATGAAGTTGCTTACAGATATCCATGGGCAGCATGCCCATGGATATCTGTAAGCAACTTCATATAGAACTGGGGTTCTATCTAAAATCAATCACGGTTGCGTTCGTACTCCTAAGGATTTAATATTTTTTTCAAAATTAAGTACAATGAAGTTAGGTAACTTTGAATTTCCTCGTATACCTTGAATAAAACTGGATTTATAAGTTTGTTCAGTAATAAAGTTTATTTTTAATCGTGTATTTAAGTTCAATCAGTATTCATGCATTTTTGTTTCCCAAAATAGTTCCGTTAAAAGATACCCAAAAGTTAAGGTAACTTTGAATGCTCTCTAAAGCCCAATGTTCTTCCTCTTTTTTCTAAATACTCGGAAATACCGTTAAAATTTCAAATTTCGTTAAAAAAAACCATAGATACTTATTAATCAACAAGACATATACCTATTATTTGTATTGTTGATAAATTAGTCCATTCTTTTATGTTAAAAAAACTTAAAAGAAAATTATATATTATTACCCAACTTGACGTTATATTTGATAATTTATATTTATTTCATTTTATTTAAATTAGGACTGCATACTAGTTTGATAAATGCTAACGGACGTGCAAGATGTGGAATCCCCCTCCTGAGGCATTCCCGGAGCGCTACGACATGAAAATCTTCAAGAAAGTTGCTTACGAGCTCTCCTTCGAAGACGGGGATGCATTGGCGACTCCTCTGGTGTAGGCGACGCTGATTACTTTTCATCAGATGACCCGTCTGTTATTACTATTGCCTTATTGTTAGGTGCAGCTATAAAAATACCTATATTACGATATACTTTTGAAAATAGCTTAATTTATACGTTAACTAATTAACATTAAAGTTTGGTTAATATAAAAATTAAAATCAATGAACCAGATCGTAACCACGAAACCGCAAAATGTGGTTCCCGTGGATATGTTTAATTTAATTAATGGAATCAGGTACTCTTGTGGACAGTGAATTCTAATGAAATGCCGCTAAAAGTTATAATAATTAAATTAATAATGGCGCATTCAATTAATTTTCCGTTAATTAACGGGATATTCATTTAGGTGTCCATTAATTATTTGCACGAAAAGTCGCATTATATGTATATTATTTCCATGATCGAGTTAAATATTTGATGTTTTGATAGCATGGACGTAATTAATAAATAGGTACTGATAAGTCATCTAGTTTCAAAAAGAGAATGTAACCGTAGAATCTAGATTTAATAATGACCTAGTCCTCAGGTGAAGTTATTCAAAACTATTGAATGAGTCAAATATAGTCGCTATAATGATCATTTTATCAGACAGACAGTTCTGTCGTCTTAATACATACATATACGAAGTAACATTCTTAAAAATATTGAAACAAAAAGACAACTTAAACAAGTTTTTGAGCAGTAGGTATACTCCTTTTTCTTGTTTCATAATTTTCAAATAACAAAAGAGCATGCTTATATATAATATAATTATATATCTATATAATCGACCCTTTTGCTAGTCTTCCTAGGCTATTTTTCGGTAAGTCATTCGTCCTACCGAAGAATAGAATAGAAGAATAGAATAGATGCGTTACTATCCCTTAACACTAAATTAAAATGTCTCGGATGACTGTGTCCCCTACCAGAACCAGGTTCCTGGTGGTAGAACCAGTGTAGTTCTACCGGGGAGGTACCACAACCACACCTATTTTTAGCGTAAAAAAGTTCTTGCGTTTCGGTGTAAGAGTGTAACCAGTGGCTCACTTATATGTGAGGCGACCATCTCAGTCCTCGGGAGTAGCAACGCATATGTGATCGACTTCAGGTAGAAGCCTTTTTCTATATGAAGTTGCTTACAGACGTCCATGGGTGGCAGTAACCGCTTACCATCAGGTGGACTGCATGCTCGTTTAGCACTTCATTCTCAAAAAAAACACCAAATCAGAACACAGCATCGATTAACACTACTGCCATAAGGTAGAGATTGGTGTGACGGAGGTACCTCTAAATTAAATTAGGGTTCTACCACTTTCAATTTTCGTGCTGAATTTCACCGATAACCACGCAGTATCAGCACTTCCACTAACAGTTAGATAACTTGAGTTCAGAATCTGGATCCCTATTGAAAGTTTGCTGACAAGACTTTCGAATGCAAATATAATATGTATTTTCGGAGTGTTCAGTATTTATGACTGGCCGATACTGAATAAAATAAAATAGTAAAATTCAAAAATGTTGACGTTCTGTCATAACACTTTTCATTTATTCATTAATTCATTACTCGGTTTTCGGCACGAACGGTATATATTATTATTATTTTTGTGTGGTGGTCACGGGATCTTGAAGTGAAGGTGCAAAAGGCTGACCGGTCGCCAAACCCTCTGCACTCAAGAGTATTTATACATATTTTACACCTGTATTTATTGCCACTAGGTCGCAAGAATTCAAATTATATCTAGGACTACCAGCGACCTAAAATTCATACACGAAGCAATATCCAAATGGTTGAAACTCGGTCTCTCAATCGAAGGTCCGACTTTCGAAACCCAGGCACCACTAATTTTTATAAAATCTTGTTCTTATTAGGAATTAATTATCACTGCTTCATTATACGGTGAAGTAAAACGTGAAGCGTCAAGAGCGTCGTCATGTGGAAACCTACACACCTGAGAGTTCTTTAAAAAAAAAGTCTCAAAGTTGTTTTAAGTCTACCAATTTGCACATGGCCAGCGCGGTGGCCTGAAACTCTTAATCTTGGAAGACCTGATCCTAGCAGTGGGACAATAATAGGTTGACGACATATATTTCCAGAATAAATATGTGCAAACGCTGAAAAAAATACAGAAAATAGCTGTATATGATATAACAGCCATAGAGATAGCCTAGCTAGTTTGCCAGGTGATAGAACCAGTGTAGTTCGACCGGGGAGTTACCACCGCCGCACCTATTTCCAGCGTGAAACAGTTCTTGCATATCAGTGGAAAAAAAAGACGCTTTCTACACTTATAGCCTGTGTCATGGGTGCCATGGACACATCAAGACAAATACACAAACACCCAGACTCAGAACAGAAATCTAAACTCATTCAGATGCCCGTCTGGCCTGGAATCGAACCCCTGTCCCACTGCGCGTTAGATCGGTATGGTAACCGCTCGGCCACGCAGGTCGGAAGGGTGTGGTTGCTGACTCACTTACATATATGAGGCGACCATCTTAGTTCTTGGTAGTAGCAACGCTTCTCTGATCTTGTATTGACTTCAGATAGAACAATATGAAGTTGCTTACAGATGGCCATGTACCATCAGGCGGACTGCATACAATGAATAGCTAACAGCTAATAGTTATTGATATATTCACGTTATTATCATAAAAAAGATATTCAAATCAAGTCGCAATATAAAAATTGTAAATTTAATACTACCCGCATGGCGCAAAATAAATCTACTGCAATCTAGAGCGTTCCAATTTGAAACAAACGTCAGTACTCTTCAATTGTAATCGTTAATCAGACGGGCTGTTACACGGAAAATTAGTATTTAACCTTACAATTGCAACGAATATCGGTCGAAGTATTTCACGGAATTACTCGATACAAACATACAGACCAATATCGCCTATATTTCCCGACCTATTGAGGCGAGTTTAGCGTGCACTATCCTATAGTGTTGGGAAATTATATCGACATCAACGTGTTGTGGTCGAATCGGCACGTTGCCTGTAATTACATACAAATGGATAATTGCCCAGTGTTGCCAGCTCATTTTCATTGTTACCCGATATTCTGTGCGGAATTTGAAAAGCTATCAATTTAAATACGTGTGAAGTATATATTGGAGCAAATGCCTTTAATAAAGTAAAAAAGAAAAGTCGAAAATGGTCAATTTGGTGCTCAGAAATAAGCAGAGAATAATATAAACTTCTAGCTATTATGACAGAACTTAGCAAGTGCTAAGTTCTAACTCTACAAAATGAAATAAGTGATATACTTGTCTTTTATTATAAAAAGTAGGAAACAAACATGCAGTTTACCTGAACGTTAGTGGGTACTGCCGCCCATAGACATCTGTGATCTACCCGTACCTTCATAATCAAACCACAAGAAGTTAGCTACAAGTCATAAATGTATTTCATGAAAATTATAATTTTTAATCCATCCATCTATCAGCCTTTCGAGGTCCACTGCTGGAAATAGGCCTCCCCTAAACGGCAAACTCCAACCGGTCCTGTGCCTTCTGAATCCAATGGTTCCCCGCTGTCTTCTTCTAATTTTTAGTCACGCTATGTTTAATACGCCGCAAAGTTCTACATAATACTGTGAGACGTATATTTTCAGAACAAAATCTTGGGCATCTCATAACTATAAGAGTCCGCATTACACTCATAATCCGATCATTAACTAGAAAGTAAACAGACAAACAAAAGTTCTGATCCGTAATATAGTTTAATTTAATACTACAATATGATGATTTAACGATTGCCATAAATATAAAAGATTTAATTGAGTTATGATTATGACCGTGCCATAATCTCTCCGTCTGTGACATACCGTCTCTTCATATTGTAGTGAGGGGAACTTTGTTATTGTATTATCGATAGTATTTGTTCCAGAAGTAGGTTGGTTGGCCAAAAGTATATAACATTTTTTACAAGATTTGAATTTATTTAACCGATTAATTATATACCACACTGCTTTCACTGTATTAAACTTTTGTAACTTCCGGATACATTCGGACAGAATAACGTCTTACATTGGTATCGGTAGAATGATCCACATTATGATTTTTCCTTCCTATTGATAAATAATTAACATCGCAGGTATTAAACAAACTGTCATAGAGTCAATACAATATCCGTTTATGAAGTAATATGAAATATATAATGTATTTAAAATATTTATGGATTAATTACTTATTTATATTGTTATTTATACTTATTTCAGTTATTTATAATCACAAGGTACAATTAACTTAAATATCATTATGTTTATACATATTCTTATTAATGATTGTGACTAGTGTCGTCAGTGGTGTTGAACAAATTATTACACACACGAGCTATTAATGTGGCCTTTTTTATTGTAATATCGATAAATATATTACACTATAAATGAGGACTTTGTTATTGGAACACGGATACAGTTATTAAATGCACGAACTGTATCAATTTCAAAAAATAATTTTGAAACAAATCCATATTTAAGTTAATTAAATAGTAATAATAGTAGTAATAGTTCAAATATTTTAGTGGATTTAGAACGTCATCTCTTATTTAATAACATTAGGCGATAAATCTTCAAAAATGTTTTCGTAATTCATTTACATCGCAAAATTCTAGAAAAAGTGATTACGTTCAATATTAATTAGTTGACTTTAAAGATAAAATAAATTGTCATTGATTTAGAGAACTTGCTACCGTTTTTACAAACTTTTAGTAAATACAGTTTGTTGATTATATTTCTTAGTAATAGTACCTTATATGGTTAGGTCCGTAATATGTGTTAGTTATTCACAATATGGGTTATTCGAGGCATTCTAATTTAGCACTTAGACGTAGAACGCATATATACCGGGTGTAATCGTTAAGTGTGCACATGGGATTATTCCGTAACTACAACAGATATCAAAAAAGTTTAAACTGTTATCGAAAGTACTTTACCTAATAAGTAAAATGACAATAGTAACTTTTTGAAAATGAAATGAGAAATATCTAAAAAAATTACATTAAACCCTCGTCTAAAACATTAGTCTTAAGGTTTTACCCTTTGGTTATGGAACTCTAAAAATGATCTATATCGTAGAATCCATCCAAATTATCGATAGAAGAGCCCATCCTTAGAGCGTATTTTCGTCACGACGCAGGCGCAGCTGTCGCGATGCGTTTTCCTTCACAGTTTCACTAACTGCGCGTATGTTAACAACATTGTTGTGACAACCCTGACTGTTCTCGAAATTGGAACATTGGAAAGTTATTTTTTTCATTCGAAAAATGGTATTAATTAATTTAGAACCAACTTACGTTGTTGGCATTCTTGTGTATTTGTGGATGTTTGAATTTGTTTCTTTCGTAATTTTTATGATGATTTAGATTTATTAGGCTGTAATGGTTTGGTGCAAGGTATTAAAAGTTCCCTCTAATGCTTGTATGCGTCAGAACGATTTATTATAACATTAAAGTATCGCAGGAACATGCTGTCCACCTGATGATAAGTAACAACAGCCGACCATGGACATCTGTAATCACCCACAGATTAACAGGACTAAGTTGCAAAGGATTGGATCAGTGTTTCTCCTTTACCTACCACACCCGTAAGACCAGAAAACAGAAGTGTATACTGCTATTAATAGGCGGAAATAAATGTGGTAGTTCGTGGTGGCATTTAGAAGCATACGTAAAACTTTGCTATAGGCATTGTTACAGGCACAAATTTATTAATCATTTGGTAAGGTGAGTTGGGGTAATATCGGAGCAGGGGTAAAATCGGTCGACTGCAATTGTAGCCGAATTAAGCCATCTTTATAAAAATCGTTATATCAAGTATGTACCTAATTAGGCATATAAAGTCGCCAATTTTAAAAATGTGGTCAATTTAGTCCACAATTTGAACGTACGGCTTTACCCCGGCTCATATGTTACCCCAACATACTTTATTTGGCATATAATTATTCCCTACTTACAAACTTGTTAGAATAACACTGAACAACTTAATTATAAATATACGTAATATAACTTTATTTAAAATAAACTTATTTATTAAAAAAAACTACCTACAATATTATGTGACATATTGTAATTATTTCTACTTTACAATGGTAGATGTGAGGGACGAAATATAATGTTTTTTTTTTAATATATATTGTTCCCAAGTATAATTTATATAAGTAACGCTTTTGCAATCATAGCCCCACACTAGGATATTCCACTGTGTCGAGGGTACCATGGACACTCACAAAGACGAATCCACAAACTCCCAGACCCAGAACAGAAATCTAAAGTCATCATTCAGACGTCTGTCTGCTCGGGGATCGAACCCGGAACCCTGATATATACCCGGAGCTCTGCCATCCGGGTATATAAATGGCTATTAAATGTAATATATTTACCGACATTATCAAAATCACAATTAATTTTCATATATAAAATGATTTTTTTTTTTTTGACGGGGAGGTGTTGATTTCTGTATTTCATCGCCTCACATTTTATCAACCGTACAAACCCCCAAATTTTTCGTTCACCAAATCCGCTTTAAACTGCAAAATATCGGCAAAAACTGCTAACTTCGTCTTAGCGCCCTCGCAATACACAGCCTTAAATGGGGTCCCAAAGAAATGCTTATTTCCGAAGATAGGTGGCAGAATCGAGGAGATCCGAATTCTCTGGGGCCTGTAAAAAATCTTCATTGTCTGAAGTACGTGATAGGAATGCCTGCGTTCAATGGCCCGCGTCAGAAATTATTATTTCTCGCCGACTACTCTCTTTTTTATTACACGAATGTTTAAAGTCTACGTTTTACTAGAAGTGGTAGAGAGCTCTGTACCCTTAGTACGAGATTGTCTTGTTTTTCTAGACAAGATTGAGTCTTGTTTCTGCCCATACATCTACATGCAGCGCCCCTAGCGGCTTGTTTCGGAACTAAAATTTA
>DWNE01005252.1:0-14199 GCA_018249875.1 Cecropterus toxeus | reverse complement strand
CGCGGCAGCGGGGACGGCGCGGCCGGCCGCTCCGCCCACAGGTAGCCGCCGCGCTGCGGGGACGCCGCCAGCTCGCGGATGTCGTCGGCCGTGGGGCGGTGCGCGGGCGGCTCGGCGCGCAGCAGCTCGCCCTCGGACAGGAAGCGGCGCTGCGGCGACGTGCGCACGCCGATGAAGTCCGGGCGGCGCGGCTGCGTCGGCGTGCCCGGGTTCGACCTGTGCGCGGCGCTCACGTCAGGGGTTTAATCGCGCGAGCTCGTCCGAGCGCTCGCTATCGTTATCGTACGGCCTACGGACAGAAGGAGACGGGAGCTGCGGGGAGAAGCGTCTGCGAGCGCCGCCGCGCGAGGACCCGCGTTCAGAACTCGTCTCGCCGAAACTTTGCCGCGGCTCTCTACTTACGTAGACTCGCTTAAGTTTTTTTTTACTGCCGTCGAATTTAATGTAAGGGCTGATATAAAAATTCATAAATAGATAAATAGGAGCGACTGGTTCAACATGTCTCTTCCTTTATACGATCCCCATAAAATAATTGACCACAAATAAAATGCACAATAGGAACACACAAATCCCTTTAAATCTTATTAAAAATATGTTTACACATATAAATATTACCGAAGCGAACAAATTATTAAAACCCTTCGCAGAAGCTGTAAACATTTACCTTAATGTTAATTCCCAGCCCACTGAAACATAGTTAAACCAATCTCACCGTTACGTAGCAAAAGATGAACTCTATTTAGCTGTATCTAGTTCTGAACGGGCCGAGTCCCGGCGGCCTGCGGTTGCGGGGAGCATGCCAACGCCATGCCACTGTACACTATATTACACTATAACTACACACAAACTACTGCCAACTAATACCAAATCAAACTTATTCTGGTGAAATGAGTATCTCATTAAATTGACTTAATATTTGACAACCTTTAATATAAAATTAAATAACTCTTAAAAAGGGATAATCAATCATTTGTTTAAATATAAAACGATTCAAATTATCTACAATACATAAAGTTTTTTTTTTTATATATTATAGTGCTTACATGAAAGCTAAATAAATCATTTCATCAGCATAATATAAAGTAAGGTGTGACACAAATGACATGGCTGATATGATTACTAAACATGTCTCAGATAAATGTATTGTACTCAATATATTTCGACTTTAAAAATAGCCATTCTTCGTGGAAGATCTATAAAAAAAGATATCTTCAGACCAATTACAAAGCGTCACACCTCGTTAACTATGTTCGAAAACAGCTTGCAAAATAAAGTTTAATAATAACACGTATGTCGTAAGTTTTGTCTTCAATCGTCCAGATATAGATAGATAAAGATTAGTTTTATATATTTAAAATTGATTTGAAAAATATGCTTTTAATACTTTGTATATCTTATTACATAAATAAAATAGATATTTACTTTTGAAGAAGACATAACTTATTACAGATTTAAACCAAAAAGTTATCCATGCCATACAATCATGTCATACATACGTACCTGCGACAAAAAAAATCATCTAAGGTGCTTAAAATTAGTTTTGCAACTACCCTCCTTTTTACTTTTTTATCGTCATGGGCGTAGCTATAGCCTTGTTATATTTTTTTTCTCCCAGTGCTACATCCCCTCCCTTTTCCTATTAGAATGAATAGATTTTGAACTTTCAAAAAACGGTAAGATCCCTTTGAAGGATTTTGACTTTCTCGCCGATGCTAAGACGGGATCGGGACACTATATATGATTATAAATATTATTAATATATTGTATCCCTATATTTGTTTATCTATGTCTTAATATAAAATCCCAAGAATTTATTTTTGAATTACTTCCTATTTACAAAAAATTAAATAAGAAAGATCAGATGTGTTCGATACGATTTCTTTACGGATTGTTTCGAAATATCGTGCAATATTCTACTAACCAACATGGTATAACTTCTTTACAAACAAAATTACAATTGGCATGAATATTTCATAAAAAAGTGCAATTATGTGCTGATACAAAGAGCTCGGTGGCTTCAATGGGAAAATAAATAACAAATAGTTACCGAGGTACAAAAGCCGTGTTAACAAAAGCACCTACAGTGCAGAAATTGCGTTAAATAAACATTGACGCTATGTGGATTGGAGGAATTTTAGTTGCTTTGAAAATAATACATTTAGAATATCCACTTATCTAAAGTAAAAAGTACCACCGAATAAGGAGCGAGTAATATTTTTTATTTATTATTTTGCATAATCCTATCTAAGTTACGCCACGTACCAATTATTTTCATAATTGCATTCGTTAAAATATTTTCAAAGCAGTATTCTAAAAAATAACTTTTTTTTTATAAATATGAAGTAGCAAACGAGCAAGCAGTCCGCCTGGTGGTAAATGGTTACTGCCGCCCATGGACATTTGTAAGCAACTTCATATAGAACGGGGGTTCTATATGAAGTCTACCACAGATGCGTTTCTACTACCGAGGACTGAGATGGTCGCCTCATATAAAAGTGATCCGGCAACCACACCCTTCCACTGAAACGCAAGAATTGCTTCACGCTAGAAATAGGTGTGGCGGTGGAACCGCACCGGTCGAACTACACTGGTCTACCACCTGGTAAAATCTATCATAACAATTAGCTTACGTTAATATTTATATAAATCATTCACAGTTCTTGCTTAAGCATAGCGCTGTAGAGCTTATCTTATGCGCAGTTGAACGTACATAAGTTCTTTGGATTTTTTCTAAAAAACCCGGCATTCTAAATTATGACAACGCTTTTTTGCAAAAGTTGCAAAAAATTATGTTCGATGGGACGAAGGATAAAGCACGAAAGGCGCAAAGCTGTAGTATATACAGATGTAATAGGAACGTGGTGTACAGAACTCCGCTTCTCCATGCGGGTATCAAAGTACCTATTTATATTTTGCTTTGAGTAGAAATCTAATTAAATAATAGTATAACAGCGATATATTGTATGAATTCTGTGTTGTAAACATTTTTATTTGCGTAGATCCGCATCTCCGCCAAGCGCGTTGCTCCTTCGCGTAGGATGTTATCGTGTGATAATTAAAATCCTGTTTCTAAATTCTAACAAAAAATAAGTTTTTTTTTCATATATCCTAAAATGCTAAATAGGTAAAATAAATGAAATAATGTAAGATATTAATTTAGATGTTTATTTTACAAAAATACCTTATACATAAAATCTGGCTTTAATATCATTCAAGTATGGCAGAAAGCCAAACAAAAGTAAAAATAATATATACAGCTGTACATATAATTGTATTACAAGTAAATTGGACTATTCGAATACAAGTAAAGATAAATTTTATTTATTTATAAAATTGGTTTACATGACTTGCTTGTGTTAACATAACTTTATTATTGAAGCTGTACAATTGATTCTCATTAAAGTTCCTATAACTAACCTGGCAAAAATGTACAAAATATTTCTATGCGGTTAAATAAGTAATTTCAAATGTGTAAGATTTAAATATACATTTTTTATAATATATCAATAATTATTGCAGATATATTTAAATGAAAAATTAAATGTTCATTGATAGGAACGCAGAAAATATTTTTCAAGTTTTCATTTTAACGGATTACTTAGTGGGAAAAAATTCACCGTTATATTGGATTTTTTGAGATGGCACATCTAATTTCAGTAATATTTAAATTAACTCAATGTTCGTTACACGACATCTGATGTATTAGGAATCTGCACGAATGAGCAGGTAATTTTGTTAAATTTTACGCAATTTACAAAATATATGAATTTAAAACATTTCAATAAGGAAAATCGTTGAATTCAAATAAAAGCCGTTAGGATTATGAATCTATTTGTTCTTTCCCCGTTAGATTTTTTGCCTATTGCCTGTAATATATTAAATGTGTAAATAATTTATAGGTAATTATTTGTAAAGATATAGTCAGATATGATGTAACATCAGATAGCGAGTAACAAACGTGGGGCAGTGCGATCAGTAGCAGCGACATCTGTTCCTGGGACAGTGCGGCGGGTACACGATACATTGGTCCATGCAGTACACGTCTGCGCCCTCGCGACCCTCTAGCTCACCGATCGCTTCGCATTCTTGCCTGAAAACACGAAAAGTTACCAAATTCAAGAACTTACGTGGTATAATCATAGTCACAAAAGATAACATTTTCGAAAGTATGTAGTATAATCAAATTCGATATGTCATTACGAATGAAAAACTCAACGATGGATAAGAGCTCATAAGAGCTCATGTCATCCTACCATTAGTCATTAATCCTTGTAGAGATTTACAATAATATCAGCAGGCAGTATTGTTTATTTAATAAATCTGACATATTCTTTGTTTATGATTGATGTGACTGGACCTATTACGATAATTATTTCACTACAAAACATACATAATTACTTAATTATACATGTTTTGTAGTGTAGTTTATTTGATGTTGAAACTGAAATCAGTTTTCCTGAGAAAAAAAAACATTGAAAATCCTAAGTAGGTAGACTGAAAAAGCTGACATTAAAAAGTTCTTTTTTTTAAATAGTAATATATTTATTTCTTTTTCTATCAAAATGAACTAAAAAACAACAAAACTACTCACGGGCAATTACATAACGCTTCTGGACAGTTGGGTGGGTACCGAAGACAGTTGGTCTGGCACCAGTTCTGCATGCCCGGGAAGATTCGGAATCCTTCTGATGGCACACACACTTGGTCCCTGGAAACATCCACAAGTCACTTAATAAACGACTGTTAATAAGTCTGAAACTGAGTCAGCGTAATGTAACTTTGGCAGAGACCCTGATATTTACAACTTACGTACCTACACAATTTTTATATATTTTAGTATTTTTATTTTATACCATGCTTTATGCCTATAAACTAGGTAATCAAACGTATAATGAGAGTTAATTTAAGATATTCACAAGTTAATTCTTGAAAAATGCAAGAAATTCACAGATTTTTTGCACGAAATCTTATATATATTTTTTTTATTGAAAGGGTTAAGACGCTTCCCTAATTGATAAAAATTCAGTCAGGTTCGGTTATCGGTGTTCAAAATGGACTCAGGTATATTTTTTTGTAAAATTTAAGTACATAAAAAAATGAAATGACAGGTGCTGTAGACAAAAGGTACAAATGTTTAAGTATTGTAAACTGACGGCTTTGAACTCTACCTTATTAAGATAATTACAATATTAAGATAATTAGGTACCTATATTGATTGACGGCACCCTAAATTCAGCCGAATATTCACAACGAAATCTAAACAAATCATTATATACAACGTAGCACATTACATAGTAGCTATTTACATCTCTAAGATTGAAAAAATAATAGGAAACAAAAAATATAATAAAGCTGAATCATGGAAATCGTCAAATAAACGGTTCATCAACTTACATACGTTTTTATACAAAAAGGAATTGCAGAAACAGGTTACCTATATTACGGACCAGGGAAGTATATGTATAATAGTGGTTGGGGGAGGTTTGCGCTCATCTTAACATAGGGTAGGCAAAATTTCAGAGACCAACCGACCTCTTCTTGGCTAACTCCCAATACTGAACGCCCTTAACAAAGCTATAGTTATCTACGTTCATGCTAGAAATCTCTTACAGATAAGTCACAGATTAAGACACTAAATATACACACTATACACAAAACAAACAACTATACACACAACACAACGGTCAATAACACGGTTAGTCACAAATCTTATGAACAACAAAATAACTATACATTTACAAGGTTGGTGAAGAACAATGATTAGGAAATTATTCACAACATGGAAACCAGGGTCCAAAACGAGGTAGGTATGCGCCATCACCTCCTCCATACCATACACCGTCATTCCAAAACAAAAACAAATACCTAATAATTTGCGGACCTACGTCCTCTTCAGTTTCAGATAAATCATTGCTGAAAGAAAATTTGATGCATGAAATAGTGCGTGATTTTTATATATCAATAAATATAATAAACATGATATTATGTAGTCGATTTATATACTTCGTATGTGTACATAGATAGGTTTTACCTAATGACATGTAATGCTTCCTTTTCGATATCCTTTTGCAATATTCTGAAATAATAAGCATGACATTTAATAAGCATGATTTGCCAGTTGGTAGCACTAGTAAGATTTGACCGGAAAGTGCCTCCGGTATATTCGATTAAAGCGCAAAGCAAGTCTTGTCCTCAATCTGAATCCTCAGAAGTAGCAACGCAACTGTAAATTGCTCATAGAACACATGTTCTATACGAAGTTATGGTATTATGGTATGTTGTTCTATAAGGTTACGGATATCCAAGGTGCAGTCACCACTTACGATCAGGTAAACTGCATGCTCATTTGCCACTTCAATCTTATTTAATATAAATATGTATGTAGATAGCGCTTATAATACATGCAACAAATAATATGTAGCGTTATATCTTTTATATTATCCGTGTGATATGGTGCATAAAATATATACAGTGAAAATATTGCAGAAATAAATGAAATATATGATAAAGATGACATGTATGACTTGAAAATAACTTGCTATAGAGAAAGACACAATATAACACAGCACAACACAACATTCAACACAAACGAACACAAATTCTCATTAATACACAACCACGCGTAAATAACAATCACAAAAATCTGTGTAATTTATACATTACAACACATGACATAACTTAACCTAACCAAACAATAAATAAAGACATGACATTTCACTTCAAAAACTAAATTGATATTAATACTTAAACAAAGGTTTCGTGAAATAACCTAAAAAACCTTCAGCTGCATACCTGACCACAAGTGGGAACACATTCTGGGGCATGTTGTAGTCCCGATAGTACAACAGGAAGGGGTTGTCCCTGCGGAGGTCACCAGCGAAGGCCGGCGGAAGACCACCGGTGCTGGTGACCACGCTCACGTCGGCGCAGTTCCTGAACGTCTCCGATCGACCGCAGCCCACGGCTTCCGTGCCATTCGGACATATTCCCCACATGTTACCTGGAATTACAGAACATTTACGTAAATTCATTTAACATCCTAAATATTTTAAGTTTAGATTAAACAGAGTAAATAACTTTTTGTAACGTTTGACAATGTTATTTTAGTATAAAGTGTGTAACAACGACTTTTATAATTTATCTATTGTCGAATAAATAAAAGAATATTCAAAAGGATTGGTCTATTCTACGTTTGTCTCCTGGGTTTTATAACCCTTGATCACAAAATATAACAAAAATATTTTCACATATTTTTGTACTACTTCCTACTCCTTCTACTTCTGCCTACTTTCTCTTCTCTTCTCTTTCTTATCTACTTCTTAAAATAAATCATATTTTAAGAAGACTTATAAAATAGGACTAAGCGTAAAGAATACATGGTTCATCCATAGCCTGAGTTTAATAACATTACCTGTATAATAAGTCCATTGCAAAACACATTGCGTGCAGGTTATATAGGGTGGTAGCCGTACTCTATACCTAAAGATTTCTTTCTTGGCGGTGTCAAGGGGAATTAGGAATCTGTCGCCTCTAGTCCCAGATATGTATAGCGGATACCTGAAAAAAATAACCGCGGCGTTAGAATTTTGATTTCTTAGTTCAATATTTAATGATTGATAAGGTATGGTGTAACCAAAAATGAAAACATGAACGGTTATTGTTTTGAGGAAACGTAATAAACTCGTACTAAGAACACATAATAAATACGATAAATACCTGTCGAAGCATTCCTGGGAGGCTTCGTGTTTGGGGTTGTTGTTTGGACAGAGCTTCATAATGAATGTTCCTAAATGATTGGCAGTCAGTTCCACTTCAACCTCAATCTCCTGCAACAGCATCGGAATTATAATATATATTTATCGAATATACGTAGTTCCATAAACATACTAAATATTTTTTAGATATACCTTTTAGATATACCTTTTGACTATACGTAAAACCGGGCCCTATATGCACTGTCTTACACCTAACAGGACATTCAAACATTTCATTGAATTTAAGGCTTATTTTAAATCTAAAAACGCAGTCTTTGCAAAATAAACAATAATCTTTTTCTCTTAAACCTAATGGAATACGAAGGTATTCGAATACACACATACAAATATTAAAAATAAACCGTAAGACAATGTCTGAACTTTGCTGCTTCTTCTGATGTTCTTATTAGGACGTACGTTAATGCGCGATCAATAATTAAAATCAGTAACATACGAACTGCTATCCTTGTTTCGAATATAATCCGACTGTATAAACTCTCCTCCCATCACCGCAGTTGAAGAATACCAGTTAAAGTTAAATACTTAAATTTGCGGCATATAGTACCTGGCCCACACTGTAATGTCTGGTGATGATCCCCTTTCCATACATTCCACCGGCCTCGTGCGGCCGCGGCTCGTTCAGGTGTTCGGCGTCTCCGCACACGCCGCACCGCCCTGAGTTCTGCTCCCACTGGACTGAACACACACTCAATTACTTATGTTCTAAGCAAACTAATATTTTTTTCATACTTTTACCTAGCGATGAGGTAGACGGGTTACCTGATGGAAAGTCGTTATCATAGCCATTGCATTACCAGGTGAATCGCCAAAGCTATCCAAGTATATCAATGCCTTTGGAAAGCTCTCAGAAAGAGCTTTGTAAAGTACTCGGGAAGAAGTTCATCTTGGACGATCGTGGCAGAAATTATCGCACAAACCGACGTGGTCTGCCACGGATCCAGCTGATGTGGATGTAACTTTATCGATCGATGAGGAGGGACGACAATGAAGGCATCATGACAAAGAGTTTCTCACCATAACTCACCAGTAAAGCCGGTTAATTATGTTCAAGTCCTCCTATAATTTATCAAAATTGCTTGATTGAAATAAGCGGATAACTTTGTGGCTTGACTTTAACACACCGCCGCTACTTTTCTTTCTACTTTATAACGACCATAAGCGCTGCTGTGTTTTCGTTTGAACGATGTGGTGAGAAAGAGATAGTCGCTCGATAATTTCTAAATTAGTTCTCAGAAGAAGGAACGTATGCACGCACTATGCATATCTGACCTCAGGTAGGATGTCGTCGCTCAGCGGCAACTTAATCTCAAGTGCTATTCTGGTTTGCTATTACTTGATTGTAAAAAACTTGACTACCGCAATCAATGAGTGTTTATATTAAATAACTTAATGGGTTAGAACACAAAGACAAAAAGCAGAGACTAAAATACTTAAATAAATACTTGTTCACTGCCTGAGCGAACATCTTAAATTTTATTTACGTTACGGTTTTCTGCATTAATTAAAGAAAATGACGGTTTAATAAATACTTAGGTGTATTATATTATAGATCGCTGGGTCGTCAACCTGCTGAATATTGTAGTCACGTTGCCTCACGTCATTAGTTTAATCAACGTGCCCAAAAAATGTTTGCGACCGCTTTAAATGCAAGGATAACGCCCCGTAAACGACTACCTACTCGCAACAGGAATATTCAACATCCCAGCTGAGAGAGCGACACTAAAATTTACATAAGCCATCAAAATCATCATTAATCCCGATACAGTACACTTAAATCGTGTGTTGTGGAATTGACACCTTAAGTCTTCAATACAAATAAAATTACTAACAATAGACTCAAGCCAATACGCAAATAAGTAAAAAAAAATCTCTGTGCAAATGTTTCTAGGAACAATTGGGTCTAAATTATTGTTCTAGTTTCTTAGGGTTATTTGTACGGTTAACAATGTAGTTAACGTGATGGGTACAAGCTCATTATTTAGCTCTTTGCATTACATATATAAAAGAGTTACACATAAGTTACGGGTATAATAAATCGATACTGACCGGCGTATCCTCCACAAAAGAGCTCGTTATCATTGTAATTAACCGGGTTTGGGAACCCAAACCGCCACATGGAGTTCCTGGCGGGGGGGTCCATGAGCCGGCCGTGACCTTCCGCTCCGCGACGAGCGCCGCCTAACATCTGGAAAATAAGCATCATATCACTTGAGATGTTTCTTTATTTATTAAAATATAAAACAAGATTATTCTAATGTTAGGTACATTTAGATTATTGGTATTGAATCTACTATTTTATTTCACTTATGTTGTTTGAATACAATTTAATCTTGTATTGCGAAGAAAGTAATATAGTTAATGATATACATTTAGCTTATTATTACAATACTTGTTACATTTTTATAAGTATTCTTTCAATTTGTATTGAACCTCTCAATATTGTCTAATTCATTATCTACTTGTATTTTTGTTACCAATAAAACTGTATTGTGTATAACCGCGGGAATGGTTGAAAAAACAGCTCGAGACCAGTGTCATGCACTTAAACAACTCCAGTAGTTATTAAAACAAGTGAGTAAACGCATACTTTAGTTGTTTTTCTTACATTTACAACAAACACAGTCTAAGGGTACTTCAAAGTTCGTTATTCTCAATCATAATGTATTTTTTATTATAAACTTGATGATAAGCAATTGACTGTAATTTCCTATTCACCCAATATCGCCAAAGTATCTCCGGCTTTGAAGAAGTGCTCTTTTGCGCCTCCTTAGTTGTAGCACCATGAGCGTAGGTATAATTTTCTTAAGGACAAATAAACTTTTCTTAATTTCAAACAGCGGCGCGTAGCAAAAAAGTAGGCGGATCAGTATATTAAAATAAACAGAATTAGAAATTGGACCTTTTGTTGGCTTTGCTAAGAGGTACAGACAAATTGGTTAACATTGAATTTTCTGGTAACTTTGAATGAAACTGGTTTCATAAGTATATTTATTCAGAATAAGAGTTTAATCTTACTAATGACATAAAAGTTCAATTTTTTTTTTCCAAAATAGTACCGTTGAAAGATGCCCAAAACATAAGATAACTTTGAATGCTCACTAAAGCCCAATTTTCTCTTCATTTGCCTCTAAATATTGGGTAATATACATAGTTAAAAATTCAAAATGAAGATATAAAAAGACTCTTATTATTCAACAAAGCATATAACAAGGTTATTCCATTATTTTATATTTAAAATAAATCTTAGAAAAACATTCAAAGTCACCCGTTATTCTACACACGTTGAGTAGGTACCTACTATTAAACGGGAATAAAATAAATGTATAACAGTTTAAAACTGAGATACTCTTGCAGCACATTTTTAAGTGTAGTCTATAAAAAATTATAATTTTTAAACAATGCACCAAATCTGCTGAGTTGTATACATATCACGTACTTCCAATTTATGTACACATACCGACTCATCCAGTCATAACATATAAATAAGAATATTGTGTTGATGTTAGAAATCGAACGTCTTCTATTTTTTGTGGGATTAAAGTAGCAAACGAGCATGCAGTCCATCTGATGATAAGTGGTCACTGCAGCTCATGTAAATCTGTAAATAGCTTCATAGAAATTAGTTACATAGAGACACTGAGATGGTCGATTCATATAAATGAGCCGGAAACCACTTGCAAGTGTATGACTTGCAAAATGGCAACCGATGGCTTTTGTTTAATTCAAACTACTTCTAACCTGTAGCAGGAATATCCAGTAGGTCAAAAATGATGCTCCTCCCCTTCGATACCTTTTGAACTCCATCTGAAATAAAACAAACCGAATTTAATATGAAGGTGATGAAGGAGCTAGAGAAAAGTCAACGGAAGTTTTTAAAAGTATTTATTTCTTATAAACGGAGCAAAAATTCTAATAACTAGTTTTTTCTGGTTTAAACACCAGTGCAGGCAGAGACATTTAGACAGTGTGTTGTTGTCTTGTTATCCAAAAGACACCATCTGCCACCTGGCACCAGTGGCCTAGTCCAAGCAGGTCCAGCAAGTCCTATTAAAATTGCAGAATAAGTAAGTATAAGTCGCAATAAATACTCTTATAACAGTAAAATAATCAAACGATGGGTTTCTTTTATTATTTTAATCGCCTTGCCAATTATACAAAAAGTGCAATCTAAAAATCATAGAAGAATTTACTTTACATTTTATATTAGATTTTTAGTAACCAGAGTGTAACTGCATGTGTATCTTTTACAATTGATAACGTTGTCTGTGGAATTGTTAGATAATAAAAAAAACAAACATCATGGAACACTGTCAAATAAGATTATGTTACATTTTTTCCAAATCGATAGAACGTACGATGAATTTCTAAAATTGAAATTCATCTTTAAAATCAGGAACTTAAGGATGTAAACCGTGAAGTTTTATAAAGTAGGCTTTTAAATATACATAATACAATTATTATTTTTTAATATTGTTTTGTAACTAATAAAAAGCGTGTTATATATTTTTATTGATATTAAAGCAAAAAATCCATAAACGCACCTAGTATGTTAGCCTCAAATCATTTAACATTTAGTTTATCACATAATTTAGTGCTTATTTGTCATCAATTATTCGGAAAATAGCCAATAGATTGTTACAAATATTCGCATACATTTCCAATACAACGGTATTCGATAGAAATTTGATAGCGCTGGAAATATATTTAGATTTTGTCTGTTAATGTGGCAATAAAGCGTGATTTTATCGATATTTGTGGACATTAATGTTTTTGAATACCTAACTAACACACCATGGTGGAAATATATGAACATTTTGACCTACGATCTCAAGTTTTCTTATTAAAACAAAATATCATTTAAATTCTAAACATACATTTTATTCTACTTTCATAAATGTCATTCGTATAAGAAATAAAATTATTCGAAAAATAAAGATGAAAAAATTAATGTCCAAACAGAAAATTAGAAGATAACAAGCGACCAAAACTAAGACGATTTTTCAATAAGTCTTATTAGCCTCAAAGCATTATTATTTTTTCTTTGTTTCATATGTCATTAATTCCAAAATTAACTCAAGCATTCTGGAACAAGAACTAAGACCAGCAGGACGACATTTGACGATAAGTGTAACATGATTCGATTGTTACAAAATTCATCCTTCGAAAACATAAAATAAAATAAGTTTAAAAGTATAATTTACTTTTGCCGAAACATCGAAACTCGTATGAAGGTAACATTATCTGCTTTGCAACAAAATCTGTTCCATCCCATAAGCATGTGTTCACGACTAAAATATAACAGCACATCAAATTCAAAAATGTTTGTTGGGCTTTATCCTGGACTTACTCACGGATGCCTCACTCTAATCCGTAACTTTCAAGAATCATTTACATATAATGGCAAACAAAACGTCATTCCAAACGGCTTCATAAAATGCCTGCCACGAATTATATTCCGTTAGCAAAAAGTGATTTAAGGTATGAGTAATTCGCGAGTAAAAGTAAATGATGATGTAATGCTTCTGTTAAAATGAGTTATTAGATTTTAAGTTAATAAGACAGGCGGACTACTTAATGGAATGCAGTTACTGACGCCTATGGACATTTGGACAATGAGATTTCGTTTTGCACCTTTCGTAAAGAATGCTATATCATAGCACCACGGGAATACCTCAGGAATAAGCTGATTCCACATCTTATCATTTGTAACCTCAGTAATAGTGAGTGGCTACCCGTCGCCACGGGAAGCGTCGCCACGGGAAGCGTCGCCACGCTAACAATCAGGTTTACGTGCTCCTATAGATGTTTCACACCATAAATTTATATGTATTAATATCCACCATATATCCATTTTTTTATTTATATTAACGTGGAATAGTAATTAGGCGCTTTTATAAAGATGTTTAAACGTAATCTACCAATTCTTTTGATTATATAAGCTTTTTGTGTGAGGTTATTAGCACCTTCGAGTACTATGGCCAGTGGGTGGTGCGGGCCAGGCGAGTGGCCTTGCGTAGGCAGCCAGGAATGATGATATCAGATAGTCATGTCACTTTGTTCTTATACACTGACATCTCACTTCCTTACTATTGACGAAAGTTTGTTTGTTAGCGTTTTATCGTTAATATGGCCAATGTCATTGTCAATTTGATCATTGAAACATTTTGGTAGGTTCTTATTCCCAGGAAAGAATGGAACAAGTAACATTTTTAAAAATATTAAAACCAAAATTTATTTATATGTAGATATATATTTGTCTTCAGTTTAAAAGACGCTTTCTACACTCATAGCCCCACACTAGGATTTTCTCCTGTGTCGTGGGTGCCATGGAGACACAAAGACAAATGCACTAACACCCAGACCCAGAACAGAAATCTAAACTCATCATTCATATTTCTGTCTGGCCGGGAATCGAACCCGGGAC
>DWNE01005251.1:0-14200 GCA_018249875.1 Cecropterus toxeus | reverse complement strand
CTATATGAAGTTGCTTACAAATGTCCATGGGCGGCAGTAACCATCAGATGGGCTGCTTGCTCGTTTGCTACTTCATAATTATAAAAAAAACACAGACATACACCATCTCATTGTTACATATTAGTACAGATTATGTTATACATTGCGTTATACGAGCAGTAGAAATAAAAGTATTGACAACGCCAATCCAGTTTCTCTGGCCTATTGAAAACCAGTTCGACCAGATACCTACCAAAATGTCAGTTTATGTGTCGTTAATTTCTCGATGATTTACTTTATTCATAACAATTGGTTTATGTCACAACTATCGTCTTATAATAACAAGTTAGACAATTATGTGCTAAACATTTTAGATAATAAAAAATTACGTCATAAAACACAATACGAAAGAGAAACTTCTTGGTTATTGAAAGATAAACGCTGTCAAGGTAATATGTCAGAAACCTATTTAGTTCTTTATAGATTGTACTATATGCACTATTAAATGACAAGGCAATAAAGTGAAGTTTAGGCAACAAGTTTTAGCAAGTGTTTGCGCTAAAAGTTGCTAAACCATAAACATTTTCAGGTGAATAATTCATCGAATTTATACCTAGGCACAATTGTAAATGAAGTGTGTAATTATTTTTTCTACATCTGGGCCAATGAGGGTTTGAGGACAAGTCATATTTATTTATCCCTACTAATATCCCCACTAATATTATAAATGTGAATGTTAGTTTGTTTGTTACGCTTTTACGTTAAAACAACTTAACTGATTTTCATGAAACTTTGTACACTTATTTTAGAGGTATTAAAAAAACATAGAATACTTTTTATAAAAAAAATGTTTTGGCAGACATGATTCTTTTTCAAAAAAATTAACAACGCGAGCAAAGTAGCAAGTAAAATGTAATATATAATATTTCTATTTATTTATCCTATCATTCAAGTCATCATACCTTACTATTAATTTTACAATCATATCATATCTCAAACAGATGACACAAGAATAGGTACATGGTAGAACCTGTTGAGGTTCGTCGCTAGAGACATTACCACCAGACGTATTTCTTCCTAACAACAACAGTGTTTAGTTTTAATGTATTTTGGTTCGAAGGTATAGGTAAGGTGGGACCGACGCCGGATTATGTGGGATTTTTAGCACACTAAAACCCTCCCGGTTGCCATCCTCAGCGCTGGACTGGACTTTTCGAGCTCCCACTGTTGCCGCCCGCAACCCCGGAAGCCTCTTTTTAGTCGTATCTTACGACAGGCAGGGGGTACCGTAGTCCTATTCTAGTCCCGGTACTACAGAAACATGGCAAGGTAGACCTACTTATCTAACTCAAACTTCAACTTAGTCCTGAGCAGTAAAGCATCTGTGAGTAACATCAGATAGGATTCTTATCATGTTGGGAATGTTTTATAAGGAGCCGTGGCCAGTAAGTGGTCCACGAAGTGGTCTGTAAGTTTGGGTTTTACTATTTTATTGTTAGGAAAAAATGGTAACGTAATTATAGTGATCATAACTTACTTGATAAAACCGCCTGCATGTGGCCGGATCTGCGAAATTACCGTTGCCTTGTGTACCCTCTGGACAAACAAACTCTTCTGCCGCATCTTTATCTTTTTGAGAATGCACTGTAAATAATAAATTGCATTTAAATCAGACATATATCGAAAAGATACTAATAGTCGTAGTGCAACTGCAACGGTATAACCGCTTCCATCTTTATAAAAGTGATGTAAAAGCACTTATCGAGGCATTCCAACTCAGATCTCAAGGGTATCAACTAAACTTACGGAGGTGGTTTTATCGGAACCGATGTCAGAGTTTGGTTAGTCAGAGTCGGAAACGAAATCGGAATTGTAAGCAAGATCGGATGCAGGAGAGACAAACCAATATCTTTATTTATTTATTTTTAATATTACTCCTACCCAGTTGTTAAAAAATGCAGTCCCCGCTTCATTTCTACTTTGATCATGACCTCCGATTTAATATTGTCGGAAAAGAAGTCGGAGTCGGAAGTATAATATCAATCGGAAGTTCCGACTTGTCGGAATCGGAGTCGAATCTCCGTAACAACTTTAGTAGCAACGCGTATAAGAAACCTCAGATAACACTCATCCTATCCGGAATTAATTACAGATGTCCTTGGTTACTATGAACATGTGATAGTAACCATAGCAGATAACCAGTTAAAACACATTCTCATTTTAGCAAATGAGCATGTGTTTTAACTTATATATTATAAAATAACTCCTATGATCTGATTTGCAGGGTGTGGTAAGGCAGAGCTACTATGACGGCACTCTAAATCATGAGTTGCATCTATAAACAATCGACCTCAATTCGGACTTCATTGCTATTTGATATTGCTTAGGGATTTGCGATACCAGATGTAAAAAGTATTATATTATGTACACTTTCATGCATTTGTATTAACAGACGGCAGTAACTTTTAAAGTCTAGTATGGTATGTCTGCTGATTTAATTAAATTAGAAGAAGCAATCACGATTTTATTGCTCTAATGCGCTAAAAGGGCAAAATAAGATAATACTATTAGTAACTTATTTAGTGGCTTTAACACACGTCGACGATAAATAAAACCTGTATATTCTACTTAAACATAACTGAAATTAATGTTTTAAAGAATGAAAAAATCATGTGAAAGCATACACATCTGAGAGTTCCTAAAAAAAAGAGTTCTCAAAGTTGTGTGAAGTCTACTAATTCGAACATGGCCAGCGTGGTGGACTATTGCCTGAAACTCTCGCAATCTGAGAGAAGTTTCATGACCACCAATGAGACAATAAAGGGTTGATCATTACTTAAACCAGCAGGTGTATGTAATTACTAGCTGTGCCCTGCGGTTTCACCCGCTACTACACAAAAAAAAACAAACAATATTATAAAGGCTATAGCCTCACCAAATGGATTATTCAACACAAAAATATTTTTTTTAATTCGAACCAGTAGTTCCACACAGATTCATAGATTACACGCCAAATAAAATATGAATAATCAGTTACATTAATCATACAATATAAATCTTAATTACATCAAAGTTTGAATCGTTTATATTAAGAATTTAATGTATTTAAAATTTAAATTTTAATAATGCAGCTGTGAAAAAGTAAAATACACTAGGCGGACCAAAGTGTTCCAAAACGCTAAATATTCGTATCACGTTCCTACACAAATACACTTCGATGTCCTCTAAAACATTAAATTTAACGACGGAGACTTCGACATTACGAATACCAACGAAAAATATTCAGGTTTTCATAAGAAAAAACGCATTTAAATCGGAAACTCGTGTTTTTAGAAACATTCGAACAATTCGAGCCATGGATTGCATTTGCTAAATAGGTATTCGACGAATAAAATACTTAGCAAAAACGTAATAACACTTATTTGGTAGGTATTTGTACGTAGATATTTATTTAAGATGTAAGCATAAGCAATCAATCATTAAAACATGTTGAGGCTTGATGATAACAACCATTATTTACTGGTTATATGACTAAGTGACTAACTACGTACGTGGTAAAAGGTGATCATTAACCTTCTAGAACTTTGAAAAGTTGTAGTTACCTAAGCATTTTTATGAAAGTAATTAATATCTCCATTAGTATAAGGAGTATAGTACCTATAACCAAGTAATAGTGTGTTAAATGACATAATTTAGGTAATATCACCGGTTTCCTAGGGCAGAGCTTTTTATTCAATCTTAAAGCAAATACAGAATCAGATTTTTTTAACTTCTATTAAATATCAAAAGCCTACATACTATGTATAGTAAATGCTTAGTTTTTATATATAAAAAATAGTAGATAAATGCATGCAGCGTTTTTTTCTTTTGTTTATAAGATTAAAGTAGCAAACGAGCATGCAGTCCACCTGATGGTAAGTGGCCACGGACTTGTGTAACCAACTCCACAGAAATCCGAAGTTCTACATAAATTCAATTAACGATGCATTTTCACTCCTGCGACCTAAGGTCGCCTTCTAAAAAAACGCCTGAACTTGTACACGTATGAAATAGGTGTGACGGTGGTATCTACTTGGTCAAATTGCACTGGTTCTATCACCATCGTTAGTTCCATCGTTTTGAAAAAGTTTTTTTTTCTTTAATGCTGCATCCATCACATTCTGGATATATGACTGTCTTAATGGGGGGTTTTCCCAATAGTCACGACGCCTAGCATACATGTTGGTGTCCATCTCCTAGCTTTTACCCTAAGTCGCCTCCTACGGCATCCACGGGAAAAGATTGAGTGGTGTTATTATAGACATTGTACTTACAGCAATATTGTATAGTTACTTATCCTTAACTTTATATAAACGTATTATTAATATATTTTAAGTACTCGTATTTAATTAACTAATAGGTACTTTACTTTACCCCACGTACCTTTATCTGAACTGAACGATCAACACAAGTTGTTTATCTACAAAACCCGTGTAAATCTCTGCCAACAATTTTCTCAACATTGTTAAACACTATCAGTACCTTGTTTTTCTCAATAATGGAAAATAAACAATCGAGTTTCATTTGTCATTGTTTAACGTATTTGTAGACGTTTGATCATTCTCAGCACGAGTCGTGTTGTGGGGGTCACAAAAACTCATTCTACTGCGAGGCCAAACTCAAAAGTTAGTCTATAAATAAAATTGTTAAGAATTCAAGCAAGCTTAAGTACTTCGTAAACCTGTCTCGTTAAAGTTACCTAGACGGAAACTTAAACTAGTCAGAGCGCGCCGTACGTTTCTTACCCAAAACAACGAGGAAACACATTCATCGTGTAAGTTAGGGACTGAACTGATTGGTGTATGTACAGATTTTGAGTACGTATTCACATTAATGTCAATATCCTCCTCAAATATGCTATAGCCGGTCACGTCTCAATGTCAAGTGAAAGAAAGGACGTGCCTGACGAATCGTAATTAAGTAAGCCCATACACAGTTACAATGCATTACCATCTACTTTCTAAAACAATATGTTTATCATAAGAAATCTGTATTTGACCACATGAAAGCAATCTAGGTGCAGATACTACACGGTAATAATATTACTGTCCGTCAGGTGCTACGCAACCGCATACGGTCGTGATATATTTTTTAAATAAAGTTAAAAAAAAATGTTGCAGTTTTATTAGCTTTCGCCAAATCGTTTTCAGCGGTTACGTTGTGGTTACCAGCATACCGCCAAAGCGATGAAAACAATCACTACCAAAACGTTACCTACATCGAAACACTTGCATAATATGACGAACTCGTAAACCAGTGCGATTCAATTTTAGCCTGAATTAATTTAAATAAATTCTAAAAAAAATATGTTACAAAAATAATAAACACTACAACTAACCGTTCACTAATATGGCACAAAAAAGAATTATTCGCGTATATGCGGTCATGGTGGCCCGCGCACCGTTCACTCTGCTAAATGGCGATACAGCTCCTTTCACCATCGCGCACGCACTAAGTTCGAGGTGTCGAGCTCTCAGGCCATGCCACCACCAAAGCAAACGTCTACCGACCTGTCTGCAGCCGGCTTTCTCCTAAACCACTTCACGCCGCAGCCGAATACATAACTTTAAATGTTATCTGTATAGAACATGAGAATCTTACTTTCTGATTCATCATCTAATAGTGGGAAAGGTCATTCTGAAGGCAACTTGTAGATAGAATGAGTCAATACTCGTTGCTAGCAGTCTTTAATATTTCATACTTTCTGTCCTAAGGTCACAACCCCTCTTTCTCTTATTTAGTCATATGGTTGTATAATTCATTACACTGTAATCTGTGAATCTTATAGTAATATATTCTACTTTCATCTATGCCCAAATATTTATCAAGCTTCGATGTAAAACTTATATTTTCATGAATATGAATACCATTCAGCAGCTATTAAATTTTATAAATATTATGAAAGCAACAGAAAAAAATCTGCTTGTTAGTAATAATTTTTCTTGACCTCGTTATTGACACATGTTGGAAAGAAGGGACTGATTGATAAATCATAAATTTTGTAGGACAAATATTTGTTAAAAAAAAACCTAGTTATTGATACATTTTTGAGAATCGTCAAATTATCATGTTTTGTCCCTGCTTTTGTACCTTCATTAGCTACCACAATCGAGAATCGTTGCCAGAAAAGAAGTTGGACGTCTCATCGAGCTTATTTCGATGAGATGCCTAACTACTCAAGAAAAAATAACTTGATAGTAATAAGTACTAAATATTGACTTATAGGATATTAGCACAGGACTGTGGAGGTAAATCCTTCTTTGTCGGTTTCCCCATGAAGGTATACTATGTCTTGTAAGTCCTTAAATCTATATGTAAGATTTTTCGTTCAGCAAATGAGTTTGTCGTTCTACAAGATGAGCATATCTATTTAGTGACACGGTCGGATAGGATGACCGGCCACAGCGTCTTTTCCCTTGAAGGATTTTTTTACCCAGCACAAGTCACAACCAAAGATGTTTACAAGCGATATATAGTACTTCCAAAAGAGACCCCAAATATAAGCCCTTTGTGATTCGCCTTCAGATACATTAAAGCCATATCTTATACCGACTACTAATTTCAGCTTTAAACGCCAATGTGTTCTTGTATCCTTGAAGATTGTGGAGGAAGACTTTACAATTTTTGAAGCATTCCAATTCAAAGGAAGCAACACATAAGATAATAGAGTCTTATCTTATCGGAAATCCGAACCCCTATTCTCCACCCTCATATACACATACGTAGCTCTATTTGATAAAAAAGCTGCAAAATTATAAATATAAGGGTAAGTCCATGTCATAGTTCAAGAATCTTTACATCTTGCGGGATATGGGCTTTATTTTTTTTTAATTCTCATATGTACAAATTAGCGAGCTTTCGCTCAATTAGCTCTATAGAACTCAATTTAGGACTTGATTGACATACACATCACTAGATAAGCTACCGTATTTGTCCAAAATTATGGTATCTATGAGTATAAAATATACGGGGGTAGGAACAGCCATCCAACCAGCGGTTGCATGAAGGTATTTTTTTAATTTAAATAGTATTTAAAAAATAATTTAATTCTGCTTGTACTAGAATTTATTATTGATAATGTTTGTATTTTAAAATTACAAGCTTTATGGTGTGTTGCAGCATTTGTATAGAATTGATTCGTCCGTATAACATCCACGAATCCTCGATTTTCAGGTAGAACGTCCTTTAATTTCTATTGGTCTGTCTTTATTACTTAAACTCTAGGAAAAGGAACGTAGAATGTACAAATATTTCAAAAATAAAGTCCATTTTTGTATATTCCTTAAAAAGAGACCCGTGTACTTATTTCCCCTCTTATTAATTTAAAATATTCGCTTACCAGAAATTTAAAACCATATCGCTGTTTTGCACGAATAATACATAATTAATACATAAATTTAGTTTTAATATTTTTGTGTGGTTTTTTTTTAGCTAAAGAAGTTAAAAATTATAAATAATAAAAGGCCATTGCACACATTGGAGTTTGAACAGAAAGTTTTAAATTCTTAAATAATGCAGTAACCTAGGATAAAACAAAGAATTTTAAATTGTGCGTTATTTATGCAAAGCAGCGATATTTATTCTAACGAAAAAAATGTCAACATTAGTTATTTTACTAAACATTTGAATTACTTTTTAAAGCTTCATAGCAGTGCAGTCCTTATTAACTTTTACATATAATCTATAGATAACCTATTTTTTGTCGACCAAAATTTCCCTTCTAAAGTATTTAAACTGTCATTTACTGTAAAGTTTGTACAAAATACTGTAATTCTAATAGTTTTCAGAAGAAAATACTCTAATTTTATAATCCGGATAAAAAGCACTGACTGGAGTAGTTCGTGCAACAATAAAGATATTTTTTAGTATTGGTAACATTAACAGACTGACGTGTCGAAAACGAAATGATGTTTTTGACGTTTCAATTTCAAATACATACATTGTAAAAAATAACCAATGGATTCATAATAAAAGACTGTAAAAATAATGAGTGTAATTTAAACACACTCAATCAGCGGAAGACTTGATGACAGTGTATAATTACACTTAAAAATGTCGACTTTACGTGAACGACAACTGAGTAAGGCTAGCTTCAAAGTGTCTTCAGCACAATATCTTAGCATTGTTTTCATATATTTATTCTTACAGATGCTCTCAAGCAGATGTTAAATCTGAACAACCCGATAACGAAGGAATTAGCTACTGAACCATCATGGAAAGTGTTGATATACGACAGAGCCGGTCAAGATATCATTTCGCCCTTAATATCGGTGAAGGAACTGAGAGATCTTGGCGTGACATTGCATATGTAAGTGTTGTTCTATCGCTAGGTCCTCTGTATGAACTAATTTCCAGAGAATTCATCATTTTCCTTTATGTGAAGACACACACACAAGTACTTCAGCTAGTTTATTAAAAAAATGCTATTTTATGTAATACCATGAGTGCCTTACGAATTCTTCTTCAGTGCAATAGCCAATGTCTTCACTAAATATTGATGGAATATTAAGATTGGATGTAGTCAGATAAATTAATATGTTTGTATTCTTTTTTCTTTGTCTCTTAAGGTCAAGTATACATAAAATGGAAGGACAACCTAATTTAAAATTGATTTAGTTGAACTCTTACAAAATGTACAAATTTCCATTGTTTTCATTTATGTTAAGATTTTATAAGATACTTATATGAGCAGATATCCTAATAATGAACAATATATTGGTTTTATATTTTCCAGCCAACTGCATTCAGACAGAGACCCAATACCAGAGGTTCCCGCTGTTTACTTTTGTGCACCAACTGAAGAAAATCTTGGCCGTATTGCTCAGGACCTGGAAAATGGAATCTATGACCAATATCACCTGAACTTCATAAGTCCAATAACAAGACAAAAATTGGAAGATTTAGCTGCTTCTGCCCTACAGTCTAACTCGGTGGCACACATAAACAAAATCTATGATCAGTATTTAAACTTCATTTGCTTGGAAGATGATTTATTTATTATGAAACATCAGCAATCAGATGCTTTATCTTATTATGGTAAGAGCAAAGTATTCAATACTCATTCTGTTACACAATAGTTGTAAATATTTTCACAGCCTCAACTTATAATGTAGCAGTATTTTAGCTTTTACTAGGTAAATTTACATTTATTCTGCCATGTCTATTAATAAATGATAATGAATATACATAAAATGAATTAAAATTTAATTTTTACTTACAAATGTAGATGTTGCTTATGGCTTTTAGAATTACTTATGTATTTTGTAATTAAAATTTTGCATTTTTATAATATGATGTGCTTCTCATGCAAGTCTAAAAGTCCTACTGTTTCAACATAAATGAAATATATTACCTTTCATATTATAAATTACAGCCATCAATAAAGGGGATACCAAGGATACTGAAATGGAAGCAATTATGGATGATATAGTAGAAAGCCTTTTTTCTGTATTTGTTACTCTTGGTAAGTATCGCAACAGCAACTTAGGTCATACCTTTATATAATATAATGAAAATTAGTAGATATGAAATATCTGGAGTTTTATTGAGAAAATATTCAATTGTAGATAGAGAGAAAAATCTCTAATGTTGTTTAAAAGTAATATATTGCCAAATTCTATATGTGTTTTCTTATCTTTGCTTCTGACGCTAATAATAACATGTCTTAATAGGTTTTGTGACATTTGCAGTAGAAATTAGCTTAATTAATTCCATATGTCTTTTGCCTATTTTATTACTTCCTTTTTGTGAGTCAACAGTAAGTTTCTTAAAATCACAGGAACTTATCAGACACAGCAACAATTCATATTAAACTTTTACTTACAGGTAATGTTCCCATAATAAGGAGTAGCAAAGGTAATGCAGCTGAAATGGTAGCAATAAAATTGGATAAGAAACTCCGTGAAAACCTTTGGGATGCAAGGAATAATCTTTTCCATGGCAACACAGGCCAAGGGGGCAGTTTCAGTTTTACAAGGCCTATGCTAATATTACTTGACAGAAATATGGACATGGCAACTCCATTACATCACACGTGGACTTATCAAGCCTTGGCTCACGATGTACTGGATTTATCACTGAACAGGTAATTAATATTTCAGTTGGTAGATAACTTTAAAGGTAGCAGCTCTTTGTGGTTTGAGTCCATAGTCACCTGTCACAAATATTTCTGCGTAATGTAACCACTGCTGATTTTAATCCCCTGTTACATTGATGACAAAACTCAGATAATTGATTATTTGATTAAAGATATTCATAGGCAACAGTGACCACTTATAGGTGGACTGCATACTCATTTTATCCCTACTTTATTATTCCCTATTTGATTCACCTACACCTTGATTAGTAAAAACAAAATGAAAATATGGATAGTCATATATTAATCTGTATTTTTCAATTTCTTATCAGTAAATGAGTATCATAGAACCTTGTATATTTGATACTTTTTTACATTGTTTTTGTGAGACATTACACAATGTCCCACTTGTATAACTGAATTCCTACTGTTAATAATTATTATCATATGTATATTATAGATAGTAACTATTATAATAGTTTATATATGATGAATAACCCAATAATAATTGTTGTGCTTACTTAATACTAATTATGATTCTTTATATTTAGGGCTCTTGTACCAGAAAACACCGGAACAGCAGCTCAAGGGCAAAAGGCTAAAACCCGAATATGTGACCTTGACTCAAAAGACCCATTGTGGAGTGAACATAAAAGTAGTCCCTTTCCCACAGTAGCAGAAGCAATACAAGAGGACTTAGATAAATACAGGTATTCTTAAGATAACATATTTTAAATAACTAACATTAAGTTCAATTTTTTATTAAGAAATCTAAATTTTAAACACCACATGTTTAACAGAACCAAAGAGCAAACAGACTTTTAACCCTTTCACAGCCACAGTCGGTTATACCAGACAAATTGTTTTGACCGTTCAAACGCCATTGTCGCGTAATGCCGACACAAACATTATGCAAAAATAAAAGCTTGGCGGTGAAAGGGTTAATCAAGTAAATGTTTTTCCTTTAGAACATACTATAAACATTTATTATATCTTGTAAGTAAAGTTTTACCACACAAAAAACTCCCAAAATAGCTCCTTAGATCCATTATTATTCTATGTATTTTGAAATACAAATAATCGTAAATATTTGAAAAACATCACTAACATAATACATATTACTTAATCAAGTTGGAAGATATAAAATTAATTACATTATATCCGTTTTCAGGAGCTCGGAAGCGGAGGTAAAAAAACTCAAAAGTTCTATGGGATTAGACGCCGATAGCGACGTAGCGCTAAGCATGGTAAATGACAACACTCAGAGACTGACGAGTGCCGTCAACTCACTGCCACAACTCATGGAGAAAAAACGACTCATTGATATGCATACTACTATTGCTACAGGCGAGTACAATTTATGGTCACACAAGTAAGATTTATGTTTGAGTCTAGTGAATAGCCACACAGTCTATCTACAAGTCCAAATTCTAAGTAAGCATGAACTGACTTCAGAAAATGTGACTGAAATTCTTTAATAATAACTGAACTATTAGAGAACCTTGAAACAGGTCCATAAACACTTTAACATAAAAAAATATATAATTTTATTTATAATTTATGTAGTTGTGATCATTAAACTACACACATAAAATTTAATTATGGGTGTTCATATCAATGTCAAATTTGCACATCATTTTATGCGACTTTACATAATATCATATTCAATGAACATAACTTTTCTGTACTTATTTTATCATGCAATGTGGAATTATTTTGTTTTTATTCCCAGCAATTCTTAACGCCATAAAATCTAGAAGATTGGACTCATTCTTTGAACTGGAGGAAAAAATAATGAGCAAGAGTAGTCATGTGGAAAGCAAAGCTGTTTTGGACCTGATAACCGATTCCAGTGCTGGCACTGAAGAAGATAAAATGAGGCTGTTCATTATATACTACCTATGTACGTCACAATTACCTGAGGAAGAATACAAGAAATTCGAAGCTGCTTTATTAGCTGCAAATTGTGATATTCAACCAATGGCCTATATGAAGCGATGGAAGTATGTTATCGATGTTTAATTATTTTATGCTTATATGAACAGACAGTGGATAAATGCTAGATGCAATATGCGCAAGACTGATCTAAATGGACGCAGATAGGGAAGACCTATTGTCCTAAAATATATCTATCGCAATAAACTGTCTCTAAAGTGTTGGCAGAAACTTGCTCATAACTTTTGTAAAGGCTTTTTTGGATAGATATGGATGTCATTGCCGCTTATGAACATTAGTTGGAATAAATTATATACCTTATAAACCAGAATTAACTTTGAGATGGCATTATCTATATAAATCATTTGTCTTATATATATAAGATAAGCCAAGTTCTTGGATTACAAATATCAATCATCAATTCAATTCATCCACTGAGCTCATGAGTTTTATTCTATAATATTTTTTATATTCATAAGGACTAAAATTTCGCAATGCTTCTTTAAATAATTTTGTATCATGCATGTTACAGGGGCTTCTCAAAGTTAGTTTCGAGTCAGTATGAGGGAGGTGGCACAAAAACAGTATCGATGTTTTCCAAGTTGGTATCCCAAGGATCATCATTCGTCATGGAAGGCGTTAAGAATTTAGTCGTAAAGAAACACGTGAGTGCAATTATATCTATTTTCCTACATCATCATCTTTAATTTTTTTTTTGTTCGTTTGGTAGCTTTAGAGAAGTGTATTAGTAAAATGTTAATTAAAAAAACCTTTTTTATAATGATTAAAGTTCAATTTAGATCATCAGACTTGCGCAAAACGAGTATTATTTAACATTAGAAAATAAATACCTTATGATTCATTAATTTGCATTAGAACGACATTTCAAATTATAAATTTTCCTAGCTCAATTATTACTGAATTAAATATAAATGTCAGCCTATTATTATTGAAATGTTGAATCAAAGTTCAATAAAACGAGTCATAATACGCTATACTTATGCTTGGTGATATTATTTAATAGCATTTGATTATTCTTTTCTATTTTAATTGTTCATTAATTTAATATATTTTGATATTAAACATACACTGATAAGATGGTTTACATTTTTAAACTTCTGACCTAGTTTACATTGTACCTATTGAAGCCTATGATCTAAAATTAAAGTAATATTTGGACATGGGTATGATTATGCCAATTAAAAAAATAGATGATAACAAAATTAATGGTATTGTTCTAGCCTCCATAATTTAAGAATCAACCTTAGGCATCTAGAGTAAACTAATAATAACCAAATCTAGAGAGCTAGAGGTAATTGACCAGAGCGGTATATGTCTAGGAAATTGAGGGAGCATTTAATTGACGCTCCATGGCAGTACAAACCACCATGCTGCAGCACTGCTCATGCCGTATAAAGTGTCATTATTATGATTATTTAAAATGTTTTTACGGCCTTGGCCTTGGCCTTTATCTTTTAATGACCTTCATGCCCTTTTTTCCAAGAGTGTGTGTCATAAAAGCGGCAAATATTATATTAAGCATTCAGCCACTAAGTAGCAACATCACTTATACGTTAAGCGGCTTATATGACGCGACCATCTCAGTTTTCGGGAGTAGCACCGTATCTGTGATTGACTTCAGATAGAACCTCAATTCTATGTAAAGTCGCTTACAGAAGTCCATGTGGCAGTAACCATTTAACATCAGGTGGACTGTAGGTTTGTTTGCTACTTCATTATTATAAAAACTATTAACATTTTAAAAAACATTAAGACAAAAACTCGACTGCTTTATTATTATTATTTTAATAATGATATATTTAATTTAACTCTTTAAATGTGTTTGTTTTTAGAATGGTCTCTTAACTAGCTTTCATTTGATATTCATATTTCCGTGATAATTAAAAAAATCGTCGCTCTCCCCCTTTTCCCCCGTTTGCAGGCGCTAGTTTTAAAAATTATATAGCCTATGTCATTTAGCACACAGACGACTCTAATGATATGTCATACGTCACAATCCGTCAAGCCGTTTGGGCTGTAGCGCGTGCCAAAGAGATGGACATACAAACAAACATACATACGCTAAAAAAAACATTAACCTCCTTCTAACGCAGTCGGGTAAAAAAAAAATGTGTGTGTCAGCTCCGACGCACTACTGGAGTTTACTTTTTA
>DWNE01005250.1:0-14202 GCA_018249875.1 Cecropterus toxeus | reverse complement strand
TCCGTGCACAATATTTGGCGACCGGTCAGCCTATTGCACTTCCACTTCTCTCCCGTAAGGTCCAACACACACGATTAATATGTATCTCCGTACAGTTCTTGACGGTAACCAAATGATGAAAGTGTCTGTATTCTGAGCGTGATGTCAGAACGTCAATATTTTAGAATTTCAACATTCCTTTTAATTTAGTATTTTGGCCGGTCATAAATACTGGACACCTCATTTTTTTCTTATTTACAGCCGCCATCTTTAAAAATTATATCGTGTGTGTCACTCTGAAAACTGAGACGATTTCAATGATATGTCATATGTTACAATCCTTCAAGCCGTTTGGGCTGCAGCTACATACACACACACACATAAATAATCGACGTTGCATGCGTTGCTAGAGCAAACCTGTATTAGTATACGAGACGTTCCAAAGAATTAACTGGAATGCCTAATGTGGCAGATTTAGTCACACCAAATTAAAATATAGATGTTCTTAAAACTGTTTTCAGGTGAGAGTTCCATATCGTTTTACACATTGATGTGTTTGTGTAATTGTTTGATTGTGCTGTGTCATCTATAACACGGAAACCTTGTAGCAAACAAGCATGCAGTTCGTCTGTTGGTAAGTGGCTCTTGCCAGCCAGGACAATATGATTCCCAGATGAGTCTTACCCGAGTTTTGCCACAGATGCATTGCTGCTTCTTAGAACTAAGTTCTCTTACTACTACTACTAGTCTCCCTTACACTCTTTAGACTAAAATACAGCAGTGCTTAATAATGCTGTTAATAGGCAGAAAACACACAATAATAACAAGTAGCAGGCGTTAGGCTACTAAGTAACATTATCAAAAAAAGAGTAAGGTAATGAGTGGAAAAAAAACGTAGTTCCCCTACTTAATAGCAATAATTTAATCTGTTGATCGAATGAGCATGATTTGACAGGGAGGGTCACAGGGTTGTACCTAATTCTAGTGTGAAGCAGCTCAGTAGTGTGATGTGACCATCTTAGCTTTCAGGAGTAGCAATGCATCTATAACTTTATATAAAACAGGGGTTTTATCTAATTGACTTTAGATAAAGCACATTAAATTAATTTATTTTAACAATTTAATTTAAGGTAGGTTGTAGTTATCTAGTGTGATTGTAGTTATCTGTTGCCGCCCGCAACCCCGGTAACGCCCTTTTCGTTGCCTCTTACGACAGGCAGAGGATACCGTAGCCCTATTCTGGTCCTGGTACTACAGGGACAATAGTTGATGACCTGGATTCACATACTCAGTACCGTAAGTAACATGGCCATACCGAGCAGGGTCGCGGGAATAAGCTAGTATATCATAAATAATAATACCTACTAAAAATGCTTATACTCACATAATGAAGACACGTTATATATAGAGCCATTGGGGAAAGCCCAAACGCGCGATAGCTTGCTAACAGATTTATGTGCGGCGGGAACGAATACCGCGCCAAGGAAGTCTCTAGCTAGAGTCTCTTAGTGTGACCTAAAATGATGAGAGTAAGCATTTTAAAAGCACTAAAATATAAATTATTCTTTATTATATTGAACAGGCAATAAAACATGAATTAGTTTTTTTTTTATTTTTTCTTAATATGAAGTAGCAAACGAGCAAGCACCCCACTTGATGGTAACTGGTTACTGCCGCCCATGGACATTTGTAAGCAACTTCATATAGAACAGGGGTTCTATATATATCACAGATGCGTTGCTACTCCCGGGGACTGAGATGGTCACCTCATATAAAAGTGAGCCGGCAACCACGCCCTTCCACCGAAACGCAAGAACTGCTTCACGCTAGAAATAGGTGTGGTTTGTATAGACAAGCATAGGCTTGAATTAGGGCAATTAGGTATTTTTATACCTACATCTTTTAGAATGCGTACCTATAACTCTTTGATGATATTCTGGTACAACTTCTGTTCTATATGAAGTTTGTTAAATGTTCATGGGCGGTAATGACTTCTCTCTATGGATCTTTCAGGGCTATTAGGTACTGTTTCACCCCGTTGTGTCTTATAGACTTCTCGGTCAATTAATATAAAGCTTCTTAAATAATTCAATAACAATAAAGATACAAAAAATTCTAAGTAAGTTTACCTGTAACCTTTTTTTATATTCTCCACAAAAACCTAGTAGCCCTGCACTAGGTACTAACTTTTCCTCTCCGTTGTGTCTTATAGATTTCTCGGTCAAACATTATAAAACTTTCTTAGACAATTCAATAACAATAAAGATACGAAAAAATTCAACGACATTTACCTATACCCTAACTTTTTCATATTCTCCACAAAAGTATATTGGACTGAAATTAGTAGCTGTTCATTGTTTAGGTACCTACTTATTTTTGTACCTAAATTAAAATTTACTACTTTCCTGCTATATATTATAAGAATAATTAATGTTAATTCGATATATTCACATATTGTACACAGTGATTTAATGCAAATAGCAAATGTAGGTAGGTATCAAAAATATTTGTTATATAGAGACAGCTTAAAAATAAAAACTGACATTACATATCTACGTGTATTAAATTAAAACTAAAGTTGAGCCTTCGAGAAGAGCCTAGCGAGACTGTTCCTCCGCAGATTTATGTGCGACGGGTATAAATACTGCGCTAAGGAGAAAAGCTTAATAATCTCCTAGAATCATTTTCTATAATAAAACTAGAAACTATGTTTTCATTTAGCCTGAGATATTTGAGTATCAGATGTTTTATTAGGTATTTAAAGTGACAAAAGTAAATGGCATTATGATATTTATAAAAATAGTATTATATATATTAGATACACAACCATGTTTAAATTTAAATACTCGCATTAAAACAACATCCAGATTGCCGACTTTATGTTTTTTAATTGAGTTTAGGTACCTATTCTTATACCTGAGCTTCGTAGTCAGAAATAAAAATAGCCAGAATTCAAGAAACCTTCCTACATTTCTAGACTTCTAGTGTTTATTGAGTACCTATTCAAAGACCTTGATAGTGAGTCTTACTTATATTATAAAAAAGCAAATTTTTCTGGGAATGTATGTATTTTTGAAACTATTTTCCGCAAAACTACTGGTTGAATTTCGTTGAAATAATGAATTTATGATCTAGATTAACACATAGACCGTAACAAACGCAGTCGCGGGAATAAGTTAGTTAATATTATACATGAGCTATGAAATTTATGTATGAAATATCCCGATTACTCATATTATTTTAGTATATATATAATTGACTGGTTTAATGAAATAAAATACTTATTTTGTAGAGCGACGTGTACCAACAAAACATATTCAGATTAAATGATGATATTACGTGCGATATAAGCATTTATAACGTGCCTAATGACCAGATTGCTAATAAAAACTATTTACGAGTTATAGAGTTGCATGGCTTCTCTATACTATTGTAGAGCTATGTAACTTAATAATAAATGAACGAAATATATCGTTCCTTGTACGTATCAGATCTACCTATAATATGATTTGTATCGAAAATATGCAACGACGATTCACTATGTAATTTATTATTATATTGTATTTGCAGTTCCACTGTCACAGACTTCATTGTATTCAAAAGCATACTGATCATCATCCTCTCTTTGTCTGCATTCGAGATGGTAAGAAATTATGTACAATTAATCTTAATAACTATGGAGTACGGCGGCCTAGTTGAGCATCCATAACAAAATACAAAAATATTTCCATTGTGACCGTCTCCTGCCATCCATCACGCACGGCGTATGACCGTCGACTGACGCCCGACGCACACCACCGCACTACCGCCCAAAAAGAGAAAAAGAAAATTTAAAAAGAGAACACTCCCATTGCACTCGGCGGGTCCGCCTCTACCGGCCGCCCGTCATCGGTCTCCACCAATCGGGTGTTAGTTATTTCCGAATACCGGTCGTCGGCTCCGAGCGCGCCCGAGGGCGGCCGATCGCGCGCGTTCACAACAAAAAGTCACACGACTAGTTTAGTGTCGGGTTGCGTCCCATCGGCGTCGCTGCATGTCCCGCTCGGCCGTATATCGCTGCGCCGCGCTTGCGCACTTAATATGAACTATATTTTCATTCAAAACAACGTTATCCCGATCTAATCCGTATTAAAACTCCATCGATTTATAGTACTACTTGTGAGCTGTGATATATAAGAATTTTACGCCTTTATCCATCGAAAATGAACCTGCGAACGGGATGGAGCATATGATTTCAGTGTGTTTTTGTACGTACCTAGCGTTAACAGTGATAACTAGTGATAGTGATCGACATTTTAGTGATACACATCAGATAAGGACAATCGAGGTATTTCATGGTTTTAATTATTTGTTACACAAGTTTCATTACAACGTACGAACTCTACATTTTCTTATCAGTCAGTAATCATTTTTTCCGACCTAGATTTTCAGTGAACGTTTTATATCGTACATAATATATGTAATATTAAGTGTATTTGATAAAATAAATACAAAATATCATAGTGTAGTATGAATTTCAGTATCTTTATCAAGTTGCTTCTTTACAACATTATCATGTGTCACTGTAAATCATTTTTTCCACTTAACTACAAAGTAAGAGATTCAAATCGGAATTGACAGCTAATTTGAGCCTTATTTTTATCAGAAATCACTGCCAATATAAGATATCAGTGATTTTTACATCATATTTACTTCACAAACTAAACATAAGTTTTCGTCCGACGGTAATTTTTGTGTTCTAAGGCGCATGCATCGCTTTATGTGATTTTTTTATCAGTTTAACTTATTTTCAACTACATAAGTTTCTAAATATGTAAATAAATTCATGGTACAAGAATTCTAGTGAATTTCGTATTTAATTCAGAGCACTTTAACAGTCTCTACCTGTAAGTTAGCTTTAATTAGATTATTTGCAATAATTATAATTTAATTACAATGATAAATATAACAATTTATATCAAAAATATTTTATTACAATTAATATAATTACATAAATTATCATTTTTCTATTTTATGATTTGAAATAAAATTATTTCCTTCATTTTATTTGTTACATAACATTTTAACTACAAATCATCAAATAATAAATTAAAGGTACTGTAATATTATTCCTATATGAGTTTTTAATTGGTATAAATACCTACTCATTAATACATTTATTAATTTGTCTATACAAAAGACATAAACGTGCGTCATCAAAGGAGCAAATAAGAAAAATACACATTTTTTCCAATAGCCACAATAATAAAACAAAAAGATATACATATATAGCTTATACATAATTTTAACTGCCCACATTATTACAGATTTTATTAGTTAAACATTTATATATAAGTCTTAGGAATACTTATTACACAGATTTATTGTGTCTCTATTTTTTATTAAAATGTTTTTTTTTTTTAATAATTCGATTATTGGATGTCTGTAGTCGTGATTAACTGTCCTTTGTTTTATTTGTTCTCCTCTTATATTGAAAAGTACATCAACTAGACAATCGTGGTTAATGTAGAGTATAATGAATGTTTTACAGAAAATACATTAAAATGAATATAACAAATGACTTGTGCATTCCAAAAATATAGCGGAATATTTCATAATATTGTGTAATATTAATTCATACTGAATTTAAGAGTTGGCTTGAATACACATACAACAGATAGACAGTATGTTTGTCTACTGCTATATGTAGTATATATGTAGAAATCAAATTACAGTTGACCTTTGCAGTTGACTCTAATAAATAAAATATAATAAGCAAGCAATACAAATTTAATTTGCCTAGAAATCCAGCAGAGTGGGAAGTTGAATCTATTTTATCATTTTTATCTAATCAGAGATACGTGAATATAATTTTATTTGACCAAATTCTTGAAATTACTTTGTTGGTATATTCATGTAATTTTGTTTGCTAATACATTCTTTTGGTGACATTTTATAAAAAATATACTTATTGTCTAATAAATAACGGCTTAAATATGTTCTATTCTAAGAACGTTGAATTTCTTGGTCTTGGAATTATTTTATTTTAAATCAGTTGCTGATATTATGCGCTTTTCTGGGAAATTCTACCATATGTAACATTTCTGGCATCTTATGTATTCAAAGTTTATTGCGAACACAAATAAATGCAGAAGTCCCAACAAATCAATGTCAATGTCTCGTCCTACGTCGCTATGCTTTTTCGGTTACGATTGGCCGCCATGACAGTCGTTCGAAATTTGAATGCGGCATGAGATGCGCAAGCGCTGGTTATCGATTAGCCTTCGATAAGCCGGCCTATGTGTGCGTTATGTGTGAACGTTTCCGCCGGAGGTACATGTGTTGTCTGTATCCTGTCGCGTTATTTAATAAATAATTAAACAATGGATTAACATTCCAGCATCAACAAACTTTCCAGTAGCCAAAATTTTGACTGACGGCTCGTTAAAAAAATCGTTAATATTAATGCGTTAATTAAATTTCGACCTGTCGTGTCAATTATGCTCTTGAAAGATAATTATGTAAAATATTTATCATTAATTAACGAAAGGTTATGCTATAGTAATTATTTATGAAATATGTTCGAAATTGGGTACATGAACCAGTTATTCTATGGATTTTTTCCTTTTCTGGGTATATTTAAACACCACTTATATTTATTAACAAGTTTATATTTTAATTAGGGGTAGGAAACATTTTTAACTTGTATATGATAGAATAATATAGGTACCTAGTACTCGTACAGCAGTTAGTGCAGCGAGTAGTGGCTCGACTGTGTAATTTTCAGTGTGAAGCAGTTCTGTATTTCGGCAGAAGTTTGTGGTAACCAGATCACTTGCATATGATGTGACCATCTTAGTCCCCAGGAGTGGTAACGAATCTATAATTAACTTTAGCACCTCTGTTTCACCATTTTCCAAATAAACTTATTATAATAAAATATGAAGGCTATAAGACATTATTACAGGAGAGAATAAAATCGGCACGAGGAAACCTATGCTTGAGAGTTTACTTAAAATAATTCTTAAATATGTAAAACTCAATTAACTTAACCAAAATAATAATAATAATGATACAATAAGAGATATGAGATGTTTGACATTCCGTTAATATTTAGCAATTAGATCTTACCTTTCAACACTGAATACAGTCGTGGATAGTCTCATAACCGGCTATATAGAATGAACCATGCTTGAAATTCCATACTTGTGATATACATTGTAGGTATTATTTATTATTCTATCAACGCGCAAGATTCACTTGGACCCATTTTTATTGCAGACACGGTTTTCATTTTATAAAGCAGCATTCTCGTAAATGTACACCATATAAAGAAATGTTCACAACGGATATACCCGTCCTTAAGCAGAAATTCTATTTCAAGTATAGGTACATTAAGGCTTCGATTGATTTGAAACGAGAAGAAGTATGTTCAATTATCGTTCTTTATGTTAAAATTAAAAAATGTATTTACAATTTCCACAATAAGGGTCGACAACCTAAAAGTCATAAAATTTATCATGAACAATTTTTTGCCCACTGCTGCATCGATCTCAAAAAAATGTTTTAGGAGTAGACCAAAATCAAGTCTGGGTTTGGTAGATTTCATGTATCTTTAGGATTTATAAAATCTCTCAGGCATTTTGGTTTTCTTTTACCGTTAATTTTTGCTTTACATTTTCTTTTACACTCCAGACTCCTATTTTTATTGGATATGTACCTACTATCAAATATGCAAGTAGTTACTAAAATGTAGAGATCAATTTATTTTAAGGAGATACCACCAATGCCGTATGGACTTTGATGGATTCCTCAAAAGTCTTTTAGAAATTACATATAATGCAAGTAATAAATAAAACCAGTAACAGAAATAACGCGTATTTTATTATTTATTTACTTATTATTTTTAAACGTTTGATGACTAGGTACTTATCATTAACATTGTCATTAATGACAATGAAAAAAATTATAATAATGTGAAACATAAAAATAACATAAAATATTGATAAATAAAAAGAAATATAATTGATAATACATAAAATATGCCTACATAACTACGTAATAAGCATCAAACTTTCTAACACTACATAAATTCATAATATCTTCTAAATTAGCATAATATTTATTAAAAATGTATTACTATTGCATTGTTTAAACAAAATGTCAAGGCCTCATAAATGTTAACTGTAAGCTTCACACCCACGTTACTTGTTCCGAACTAAAGAACCGCTGTTCGATAAAAACTAACCGTTTTAAATCAATAAGTCCAAACTATCAAGTTTACTATTATTTATGTAGTACAAATTGTTATTATCTCCTAATGAATATTTAAACGCTTAGATAAGCGCCAATCAGCATCGGATTAAACGTTCCTCAATAAAAAAATAAATCAAGTCTCAATAAATTATTCAATCTTATGTTCATTTTAAAAGGCATCGATCAATCCCTATCGGGTGCACCTTCTGGAAATAAACTAAAATAACTTGGGTTTGTTACTCCCGTCAAAGATTACCTTTTAGATTTGATGTGTTTACGATTAGGGCCGTCTTATGCGATGGGCCCTCAGGCCGCGCATGTGTCTGGGGCCCCTTTAAAAATACAATTAAAGTTTTACATACAAATAAATGATATTAAGCTAATATCGCTTTTAGAATTTAGTAAGGGCTCACATTATTATATGTAGGCACTTTTATGAGCTCTACTCGAGTATTGTAATGGCGTTTATGTATGATATAAATGTAATGGGAGTATTTAATGTTTTTTTAAACGAACTGTTTGTTCTGGTGTACAGAAAATATTTGAAAGCTCAGTGTTTTTATACTTTAATCTGGGAGAAAATCCGTGCATACTTCTGCATTAATTTAGGATTTTTAAAACATATTGGGGCCCCTTATCGCACGTCAGATCATGCAGCGTAGGACTGATACAAAGATTATTTTATTAGTGTGATGGCATTACATTTTATTATAAGGAAATTCAATTTTTGTATATAATCTGCGTCCAGCTATAGAATAATATAAAGGTGATATTTTATAATATATATGATATTTATATATATTTTTATACTGAGGCCCCTAAAAAGTCTTTTGAACAATTTACGGGACCTATACAGGCCTATATGTTATGGGCAACACAGTTTATAAGCCAGTTTGTTTATTACTATGCTTGACCGAGTGTAGTTTTAGGAGGTTTTACTATAATCTTCTTTGTTTTAAACGAGATTTATCTTTTTTCTAAGCTTACGTCACAGCTCAAGCGATTAAGCCCACTGTGATATGTTCTTAAACAAGTGACCGCCCGCGGTGTCACCTCTCTTTTATTAATTGTTTATTGCAGCCACGAAAGGATGAAGCTTCCGAATGATTATGAATAACTAGCTTTGCGCAACGGTTTTTTCCGCTAATTTAATAAACAATTTAGGGATTTTAAGGTCGTGTAAAGCAATTGTCTTCTTTATTAAATCAAATTCTTAAGTTTATCTTCTGTGATTATAAAATAAGTGCTACTTTCTGTTTGACGAAAATATTACTTATTTTAACGATACCAAAATATAAACGAGTAATGCATAAAATAATACACTATCTTATTTTATTTTTAAATGGCTAAACTGACTTTATATAAACTTTTTCACAAATACGGACAACTTGATCATAACTTTTGATACCAATGAAATAGAAAATAATATTTTTCGAGTATTTTGTACATACGGCATATTTCACGATTACATATCTAGTATTAAAATGATTCAACTAGGTAAGTAGTTACCCAAGTCGACTAAATATAATATTCGCTGTATTTCTTTACGCCTGCCTAATGTAATTTGTATCAGAACGAGTGAACTTAGTATATTCGTAAGGAGCTTATAAAACAAAAACTGAATTCTTGTGAGCAAGCCAGTTGTGTGCGTCCACCCGTGGCAATGCCACTACATACGAGTTACAATGTAAGTAAAACCGGTAATATATACTAAGAAATAATATCGGAATCTGTTTGTTCGTCGTGATTTTAAAATAGCTGTTTTGTACGCTCCGATGACTTTTTACTATGTTTACTTGGTCCGAAATGTTGAGCTTGGCCTAGGGTACTAGTCTTTTTTGACTGAAATTTATTGAAAGGAAGGCTAAAAATAATGAGCATGTGCATATTGTAATATGCAACACAATAAGTGTAGTGGAATATAAAAACTTAAACGAATACTTTTTCTTAAAAAATATAAGAAGTGACTGACAAAAAAATTGGCTTTGGTTAAAGAACGTTTAGGTGGAAGTTTTGGTTTTGGCCAGAAATTGGTTGAATCGACAGTTTCAGGCGATTTCTGGCTTAACGATCATGAAATATCTGGTTCACATTCAACTTTATTCACTTAGTAGGTTACTTTTGGTGTTTTGTGTTCATATGACGTGCAGTAGGCTGATAAGCCGCTTCTGATTGAATCACATTTTTCTAAAATAAATAATATTATCATTATATTTTCATTTCATATATTCCCCTAGAATGAAAAACATAAATAATAGAAGTGACTTGTCCAATTACGTATATAATTCTAAATATTCTAAATTCAGGTAATGTACTGTTAAGGTAATGTAAAATGTACACAACATTTTCATGAGTCTCAAATGACTTGATTTCAGCCGAACCTAGGACAGAAACCACAGGTTAGTTTCTGGTTGATAAACCAGTTTCGCACGGTTCATTAAAATAAGTAATTATCTAAATAATTTTAAAAGGCTATTACAAATAGATAAAACATAAGTTTTACCAATATTAAAACATATGAACCATTATAGTTCAATTGCACCAACACTTTATTTTTTTTAAGATGGTCATTTTATTCTTATGTGAAGTGTACTTAAGAAGGAATGTATTCCTTAGAAGTAGCGTTTTTGTGATATATCACCAACAGTGATATATGTATACACTTTAAAGGTCTAAGAACAATGCCCATTAAAAAGTATGTAGAATGGAACGAAACTACATTCAATTGGAAGATAAATTTATTAGGAGGTAATCTGAAAAGATTTACAGTTGAGATAAATAATGTTTGTTTATCTTTACTTCCAAACAGACTCCTCACATCTTGATAAGGTTATAAGAGATTGTGTCGGACACATTTTTTAGATCTTGCCTAAACGGCTGGCGGCTTTGAGAAATCAATTATCTTAATTGGAAGCTGGCCTAATCTTAATAAGCGGACCGATATCCCGAGTGTAAGGTAACATGTTTATATTATAAGCATTATGCCTTGTTGAGCACGTTAACTTTATACTGATTTTTTACTTGGTTATGTTTTGGGTAAAAGTGTTTTTTAGTCATGGTGTCAAAATTGATCGAGTTTCGAATCAGTGATACGAAGTGGTATATAAAAAAGTGACACTATAAAAAAATATAGAATTTTTAAAAACATTATTTTCTACAACGTTGCATGGAACAAATTATTTATTTATTTTGATTAAAACATTACCTAATTTACGGTAATTACATATTAATTTATATATAAATATAAACAAATGTAAGCAACAAAAACAGTTTATCATTCATTTCATTAAATGTTGGACATAGATAACTTTAGGTTATAGTCATGTACCTTTATCACCAAAAGTACCAAACAAAGGCTCTAAAGCTATAAACACATATTATGCAACTCTATATGATTAAGTGTTACGACTGAATTCATGAGTCAAATATTAGTCGCAACTCCATAATTTATACTAATACAACATAATAACAGGGTATAAATAACACAAGACCAGTATTATTTTAGGAATACTTATCAATATTTATCAATTGATAAAATTCAAGGTCCAATGCATTGAATGTCTTAAATGCAAGACACGATGCCAAAGCTGATCTTAAGATTGTGTTTTTTTCAAATGTCCCACTATTATGTCAAACTGAATATCAAATTAACCTATATCAGTAGGTTGTTATGCAAGCCGGTGTGTGAAATACACTGATTGTATTTACTAAACTCATTTAAATATGAATACAGACAGGCGCCATACATATTGAAGACATAAATCAACGTAGTCTTTGACTATAAACTAGAACTAATGAAAATCTGAATTTATACATTAATATTATAAGAATAAACATTCAAGTAGCGTTTTTATAACGAAAACATCAGATTTATACTACAGAAATACTAAAAGAAACGAATTGAAATATAATAAGTAATACTTAAAATAAAATGTATTCTTTTGATAACAATATTTCCCTGATAATGTACCTACTGATGATTTAACTAATATTTTTTGCTATGGTACTACATATACAAGATATATTCAGAACAAATAACTCCACTTAATAATAATAAACACATGTAATATAGAAATAAGAATAGTATAACAGAATTGAAAAGTTCATCGAAAATTTCCGATTAAATTAATCAAACATTTGTTTAATAGACTTAGTTACAATTATAACGACACATAACCTGCAAACCTAAGTGATATGAACTTTAATAGGAAATATCTAGAATGGTCGGAAATATTGTGTGTATGTTTGAAGTTTTGTGAGCGTGAAGTATGACTGTAAATAATATATAATGTATTTCAGTATCTACAATTAATTTAATTGGTTTTCTATACCGTTTTAATTGTAGTTAATAAATAAATAAACAATAAAATTGAGATAGCTTGGGAGCGTATCATAGTTATCCCTATATCACCGATAGCGTTATAGGCAATCAGCTATGATTTATAATGTGAAATGTGCTACTGTACATCGGTCATGAGCGATTCGGAGCCAGATAGCAGGCAAGGTAGGTCGTAGGCGCGTGCGCATCGATCACTCTGCTCGGTATCATGGATCAATTGTAGAACCTGTTGCACGCCAGCTAATAAAGTTACACACACATTCACACGCGTACATATATGGACGGTATTACAATCTTTCGTTTTTAATATCTTAAATGCGTCTTGTATTTGTAACCTTTGCGCACTTGCGGCAAATAGCTTCGTATACAATTTTATAAAATTTAGTAATAGAATTAAGAATATTAAGTTTTATGGAATTGTTCAGTACCTATACGATTTTTACCTTTCATAATTTTCCAGACAATAAGTAATGTTGATTTTCTATAGTTTTTAGAAATTTTGTCTGCTTGTTCGTCTGTGTGTTTGATCGGATTAAAGTAAAACTGCTGAATTTAATTTTGAAGGATTGAAAATATATTTACAGTCCGACAATAATTCCATTTAAAATCCTCTACCAAAAGTTATAATAAATTATGATTTTGAGGTTGCATTTTTTAAAAGGCAACCTCAACGTCAGGCTTCATCTAGTGTTATATAAGTGGTTTTGGAGTTAATATTGATCCACCAGTCATATGGTTGTCTACAAACTCAAAGGTCATTTTGATAGGGAAAATATGGAATAGATTTTGACGTCATTATTTACTCTATTTGTAGCATATCACTTCAACGTGAGAGATAGAAGCATCTTATCTCTTGTAAATTGTGAGTTGCCAAATGTTTATTATTTATTTTATCAAGTTTTCAAACACCTGTCAAAATTGCACAATGTTTCACATATAGTTTGCCAGATTCAGCTAGATTCATTTTAGTTTAGGCCAAAATCAGTAAGTACTGCTTTTTTTATCTAAATCTCACAATATTTATGTATAGGGCTTTGATATAACAAAATCACACACATTCAAAGTTTAAGCTTAAACAGGGCGTTTCAAGAAGATATAAGTTTTATAGAAAACTCGACTACGACAAACTTGACTTTTCTAAATAAGGTTCGGTTACGACTGACACTCAATTAACGTTTGCCATAAATATCCGAACATGTCCACTCTATCTGAGCTAGTAACCCAAGATTCTTAGTACTATGGTAATTACCAAAGACTGATATACCGGTGTACCATTAAGAATAATGTTTACGGCAGAAATGTATTTATCTTTATGTAACTTCATATAACAGAAAGGCCGACTATATCTGAGTCTAGTTTACATTTAATAATGGGTTAGGTTTAGTTTAATCGACAGTAAATAAATACTAAATTGTATTGCAATGTGTTCGATAAATATAAGTTCTTCATATCGTAATGCTAGTTTTAATAAATTAATATAAAAAGTATTTTTAAAAACAAGCTTTTTTCCTTACTGTATTGAATTCTACAAATTAAACTCTTTCATTTAAACCCATATTGGGTGGGTTGGACAAAAGTATGTATTCCGCCATTTTTTTGCGGCGGCCATTTAAGAATTACAACAATATTGATTACATATAATTGCATTG
>DWNE01005249.1:0-14203 GCA_018249875.1 Cecropterus toxeus | reverse complement strand
ATGACAATTCATTCCAAATAAAGCTCTTCGAAACGTAATAATAATAAACATAATAAAAGCAAAACAAACACATTCTTCAGTCGATTACAAATTTCAGACCTTTGCCAAATCAACTTTTACGTAAAATATCAACGAAATAAGAAAAATGAGGACTTGAAACGGTGACACGCTTACTATTTTTATAAAATCCAAAAAGGATAATACCGTTTTAGCTTTAATTCCTTTTTTTACAATTTGCTGCGCGCCTGTCGTTTTAAGGGTTCCCACATTGTAACAAATAAAATTTGGAAAAAAATATATATGAAATGCTCGATCCGACGATCGGAGCGGATTCTAAAATTAAGCGTTAAGTATTTACTTTTTAGCAACATTATATTATCATTGTAATTCACTTTGTGCTATTTATTATTATACTAGATTTCTTCAAATAGTCAATAAGATAAAATATTTATTTGTATTGTCCATGTTTGTCCTGGGCTCTGGTTTTGGTCGTCATATGAAATTGTTATTTAAATAAGTACGTGAATTTCATACATATACACACATAAGTAGCATTAGAGACCGATTGTATCATACGAGTGACACTGAGCTGATACACCAGCGACAGGTATGTCCACGTCTATCGCCGATGGTCGCTAGCAATAAGCGACGATAGTCAACTACATGAGCAGATAACATTGGCCTTAAGCATTTAATGCTTGGAGCTGTAAGCGTCAACGTTGGGCATTAAAAACAAAACCGATGTTTTCTTTCTTACAAGTCCATGTAATTTCGAAGCAATCCGATCCGACAAAACTGATCCAGACGCATCGACACCCCTGCGCTTGTCAAATCGAATTGTGTGAACACGGCCGCATCTGTTGCTCCCCATCGCCGCGGACCACGACAATTGTTTTGACGTACCAGCACGAGTCGAGTCGCGTTAATGTAACATGTAATTCACCGGCTGGTAATTTAGTATGATGGCCGCTCACCGTCGGTAGGCATTCGCTTTGATGATGCTCCTTTATACTCCACATTAGCATTGTTCCGCTAAGCGAGTTATGGTTGGTTTCTTTAAAATATGGGAAGCCGGACGGATAATCGTAAATATGCACGTCGTAATGGAGACGTACGAGAAACGGGTGAAAAAAAAAAAACTGGTTGTCTGTAAAGTCGGTTTACAGATATTTTTTACGTGATAACGTCATAAAATGATGAAAAATTTCATATTTTAATGAATCGAATTATTGTCACTAAATTACCATTATTTTGTACAACACAAATAAGGGGTAATTGAAATATACATTTATTTGATTAATTTAACATTGAGGTATTTACGTTTGCACTTACACTTAGTTATCACGACAAAATTACATTAAGTTATCACGTCTTTTACAGTTCCATTTAGTTATCACGTTAAAAATTTTGACGAAGTGCTTCGTCTGAAAAAATTTGCGATCACGAAAACTGTCGAATCAATCTATTTATAAATAGACCGTATTATGTTATGTCATATGTATTTCCTGTTTTTCTTGGTCTTGGCAAAAAAACGTAAAAAGGAATGTAAAATATTTTATGTCGAACATACCTAAATGCGCGAAAGAACAGCGAGGAGAGCTAACGAGAATACTGGTCTTACGTCACTACCACCGATGGTAATACTTAGTGGAGTAGACGTAGTAGAGTATAAGTAAAGATAACAGGAGTTCTCCTAACTTGGGTCGATCATTCATGTCTTTGACAACTTTTATTACGTTAAAACAAATTATATTAAAAACTTTCATTATTTATATACACAATTTAGATTATATTTTTTTATAATTTCAATAAAGTAAGCTATTCCACACCAAAAATGTTTAGTATATTCGCCCGTCTACATACATCCAGTAAAGAAGCAACAAAAATAACACAGTTAATATATTTTGTAAAGTAATTTATTATGCTGACGATAAAGCTATATTTAAAAAATTCAATTATGATTAAGATTAAAAAATTAAGTAGACGAAAAAGAGTAAGTTGCGAGGTTACTATTTTGGAGATATGATTATTAGTTCATATTTAAAAACTAGGCTATCGTTTTTAGACGACTGATACCAGATGAACTTAATTAGAGGAAAATAATAGAGCCGATGAAAGATACCAAGCCACTTTAGTTGATTGCTCCCTTTGTTATATTAATTACCGAGGACGAATTATTTCTGTTCGTTTTCAGGTTATCATCTATCAGCACATAAATTTGCCATCGTTCTGTTGCAAGGCAATTGCTAAATAACAGCCAAGCAATGAAAAAATATTAATTTGAAGGAAAACATAATTATTTGTGTAACAATAAACTTGTAAAAAACTTAAAGTAGGGTTTATACTTAAAGTTCTAGTTGTCAACTTCAAACGAAAGGAAGTAGATTTCTAAGACTTGAATAAACAGTACGGCAGGGATTATTATAGTCTTTCATCATTATTCTTAGGTAATCTACATGTTTATCTTATTACTTTATATACTATTACCTAATTACCTTATATACTAGGCAATGTATATTAGATACAACGTGATCTAGCTACGACCTATAGCATTGCGTATGGCCTAGCACATCCTCCTTTTGAGGGAAAGACTATTTAGGATTATTAACAAAAAAATGTGTGTGTGCAACTCAAACATGGCAGAAATTAAACCTAACAATAATTATTAATATATTTCGGAACATTATCGTATTAAGAATTACACCAACGCTTTTTCAAAAATCGATTAAATAATCACTGCAGCCCATGTTCGGACATCTTATTTCATTTATACCTATTAAACTTAAGCTGTTATACAGGCTAGGAAGTAAATTCGATAGCGTTATTCAGAAAAGGGTTTTGCGCCATCTAGTTATGGCCCCGATAATTGCATACGTAATGCATTTTCGTTTCATCCAGTTTCAAATCACAACGATTCTAAGGCATTTTCACTTCAAAAAAGTTACATTTAATTAAAGGCAAGACCATTTAAACGATCATACTACATTTAAAAGGGAATACAGAAAAGTTCATTAAATTAAAAGCTAATTGCAAACGCGGCGTCGGTGTGAATTGAAACGAATGTTGCGTTTCGCCGCCGTTAATCATGGCGGCGCGCGACGCAATTCATTTCGGTTTTAATTTTATGAGGCACGCATGTTTAGAGGGTGTGGGGTGGGTGTAGGCGGTATTAAATATTGCTACTAGATGTATTTAATAACAAAAGAAATACAGAGAAAAACTATATCAATACATCAACCAAAATTAACGAAAATGTTAAGAAGAAATATAATAAAATAAAATAAATAATGTATGAGATTTGTTGACGTAGCATTAAATTTTAATAAGTACCTACTTATATTTGTACACCCGTGACGTACAACACTATATTATTGATAATTATATGAATTGATGATAAAACAGGTAAACGCTTGATTGATTGAAGAAATAAAAAGCTTAATAAGTTGCAATTATAAATTTACGGGGGAGGTAATACATATAAAGTAATTCAAATATTTAGTTGCATTTCTTTTAATTTATAAGAACTTATATTGAAGATGGGAGAACCAGTATTATGCGACCGACAAGAATACATCTTTTTTTAGCGGGAAGAAGTTCTATTTTAGTCCTCAGGAGTAGCAACGCATCTATGATCAGCTTAAGATGTTTATAAAGTTGTGTTTTATATGAATTTGTTTAAATATTTTTACGGGTGGAAGTAAGCACAAACCGTCAGGTGGTTTTGATGCTCGTTTGCTACTTTTACTTATTTTTTTTTATGTGATTTATTATCCGCTTATATTGTAAACACACCCTAACGTGTCATCCTAATGGCGAAACGGGAGTTCTTTATAGAGACAATTACCGGTACTAAATATAGGAACACCCTGAACTTGTATAAAATCTCATAACGAATGATTTTATTAAGTTTTAGAAAATATTGTTCCACAATGGTTAAAAAGGGCAATAATAATTATTACCATAGTGTCAAAAGATTGATCATGAATTAATTTTCAGAATAAATGTTTTGTGTATATTTTTATATAGCAGTTATGTAGACATACCAATATATAAAAAATATATCGCAAATCAAATTTAAAAATAACTTTTCCTAAATATTTATATTTTATATTAATGGGTTTATTTATGATACATATTTATAGAACTATACTTGATTAGATCAATTTCCTTTGAAAATTGTAAAGCTCCATCGAGAAATGAAGTTTTTCGTCTTGTATCACGTAAATGAAAGAAAATATAGAATAATCTTATATGAAAGGGGTTGAAAGTAATTGCGATTGTTTTTTAAGATGAGAAGATACGATATACGATAGATGGGGTTATTAAACTGAACGTAAGCGCTACCGTATGCCTGTCTATACAAAATAAAGATATTATTATTTTTTTCATTTGTTAGGGGGGTATGAAATAAAGTGTACTTACAATGCGAACCATCCAGTTGAGTACGAACGCCGCGGTGGAGTAATGTGTGCCGTAGTGGAAGGGTGGCGTGGAGTCATGCTCCCAGGTATTGTAGCGCTCCTCGAAGTACGCACGTCGGCTTGGGTTCAGTGCTCCGATAGGCTACATAAGACATATACAACTTTGTACGTATTCTTTATTATTATATTTTACATTGAGGTGGTAAAACCTTCTTACGGTTCAGGACGACACCATACCAATACCTACAATATAATACCTATAATGGACGATACCAATTTCTGATTGGTGTGTTCTGGTTTGCAGAGTAACGGAAAGACGCAAGAGGCGTTCCAACTTAGTCCCTGGTGTGTATTGAGTCAACTTTCAAAACATATTCAGAATTTCAAAACATATAATAAGGAAATAGTCATTGCTCTTTACGTCATTCCTTTAAATATTGATAAGGTTAAAGGTAACTAATAGATATCTCAGCAAAGTTGATGTACGAATGACTTACATTCCCGGCTTTATAACACAATATAGTTGTAACGTAACGCCTATCGTAATGTTATGTACATACATTACATTAGAGAATTTTTGTCTTACCTTAGATAGATCTCTATAGTTGGAGGGCTGGCTGAGGTCCAACTCTTCGCTCTCGTAGTTGGTGAGCACCCACGGGAACACCGGGTACTGATTGAGGTCGTTGTAAGTGCGTCCTGGAGACAAAGGCATATTTTAGTTAATATAAAATTTAATTCGTTCGAAGGTTCATCGTTAATGATATGGTAGCAGCTGTGTTTTTTGCAATTTTAGGGGAGAGGGCGGTTGACTTCCTTGGTGAAGAGAGGGGAGACTATCTATTCCGAAGATTGGGTGGAACAGAAGACTAACATTCAATAAATGTTATAGGATTTCGTACTTTGTTTGCGGTAGTAATCTATTTGTTGATTTCAATTTCTTTGTAGAATACCTCGTTCCAGATTAGAATAAATATTGGCAGGTTAAAAACATTCCTTTTCTGTGACTACCTCAAAATAATGACTATGCCGTTAGCATATTATCGCATAAACAAGTGTTACGGACACTTGCAGGTAATTTTCCAGAAGCGCTATCAAACTGAGTTCGCTTCGAGTCTCACGTAAGGAAGGGAGGGCGAGTATTGTAGCAATTGTCGTCAAGCAAAGTGCATCCCTTCAACTATGACGCATTAACTCTCAACACTACTTTTAGGGCTGTCAAATTGCTATTTAGGTTAGTAGATTTGGGTCTAATTATAGCAACGCTAAAGGCTATCGCCGCGGCGTTCCAATTTAGTCCTCAGGGTTAGCAACACGTCTATGGTTCAGCTAAGATAGTATTCTTATCTTATCTAGGGTTGTTCGTAGATGTCTAGGGATGACAGTTGCCACTTATCATCAAGTGAACTGGTTATTCGTTTACAACGTTCATAGTATACCTATATTAAAAAAAAAACTTTTAATTTAATTACTTTTTTCGTATCGTCGCCAACCCTAGCACCACACGTGTGTTTATACACATTTCAATATCAATATGTGTAGGCAGCACGTAATGGCACATATTGTTGGCCTGTCGTGTTACATACGCGTCTGATAGACCCTTATCAATCAAACACTGGTAATACTTATTTGTTTATTATGTAGCTCTTATGCATTATTCTTGAGGTAGGCATAAAAATTATAACCGCACTTATAACATAGTAGAACGAATAGAAAAGTTCCGGTGTATATTTTAATTTAAAATTATAATATCTATATAAAATAGAAAATAAATGAACTTATTCCTCTAACAGTTTTGAAAACTTATCATAAATAAGTTGACTAACTTACTTAAGATCACTCACTTACTCAAGGTTAATTTTTTTAATGAGATATTTAATCCTAAGCTCTACTATAAGATAAGATTTCTGTGGCATATATTGCCAATTAATAAACCTTATATTAATTGTACTATAATACCATAACTGACTTTATATTACGTTTTAACAAGGCCTCTACATACAAACTGCATTTACAGGGACGATATACTCTTGCATCTTAAATAGTTTCATGAACAAGTTTTACAAATATAGATTGTTTACATATGACGTTGGTGCTAATCTTGGCGAGTGACGATTTGTTTTTCAAACTTCATAATAATATCTTTATACAAAGCAACACCATTACGATAATACGAAAAAATATAATGCAGAAATTAGTTTGAATACTTCGGAAACCGGATAACTATAATTTATTTTTTGTTTAGCAAGTAGGGAAGTTACCTTTTTAAATAATGTTAACATTACGTTACATGGTTTATGTTTTCTTTGTCTAGTTTGTTTTGACTGAAACTTTTATTTATTGAAATGGAGTTTTTAAAATTCAGAGTATAACTTCAAAGTTAATGGCCAAAGCATGGTCAACGCAAAAAACTATAAAAATGTCCTAGAGTTTACTCAAGAGGCAATTAAAATAGATTTGATGACCAAATAGAATTGTATGAACAACAAGAAAACCTACTTGTTTCTTTGTTGTTATATTTCCCTGTTCATAAACTTCCAATAAACATTATTATTTTTGCTACTGTGTGGACGATTTTCATTATCAAATCGATTCACGTGCAGGTTTTCTTTTAAAATGTGGAAGGTTCAAGCCATAAGCCTATACACTAGCTTCGCGAACTTCATGCTATTTCGTTTTTTTCGGGAAATACAGATTCATCGGCTACAGTTTAATTTACAATATGTAGATAATTTTGAAAAATCAGACGAAATCATTTATTTCAATTTAAAATATGAAAAGTATCTTTCGTCAACCCATTATTGTCCCACTGCTGGGCACGGGTTTCCTCTTAGAGTGAGAGAGTTTTAGGCCATAGTCCATGCGCTGGCCAAGTGCGAATTGGTAGACTTCTCACACCTTTGAGAACTCTTTTTTTATGAGAACTCTCAGATGTGCAGGTTTCCTCACGATGTTTTTCTTTATCCGTAAAGCAGTGATAATTAAATTCTAATACGCCTATAATTTGAAGAAAAACAGTAGTGCGTGACTGGGATTCGAACCCCGGATCTTAGATTGAGAGGCCGAGTTTCAACCATTAGGCTATTACTGCTTAAAAAGTATCTACCACCAATAAAAAAAAAAACTCACTTTTGAGCTTGAGGTTCCTGAGCATCTGGTCCCCTTCTCGCTTCGGCAATATTAACTCTATCCATAGTCATACTAGAAATCATATTATGAGCGTTAAGCCAATAATATTTAGCTGTCCTACGCTCACCATCATCATACAACACTTACATATATTCATGTCATCAGTAACTCAGTACAGCAAAGAAGCCGTCAAAAGAAACGTTTATCAAAGGATGATTGGTTAATCATTTCATAAATTAACGTGCCGTTAAGGTCAGCGGTATGGTACCTATTGTTTGCGGGACGTGGACAATGGAGGGAAACTTGACCTCATCTGAGTCATTGATAATTGGCAACAATTATTTGACAAAATCCCGAAAGAATCGTAATAATGTCAAGAGGTCGTTTTTTTCAGAGTTCAGAAGAAGAGTTTTGACAGAAACTGTATTAACACTGCAGCCGCTTACAATGACATAGATTATGAACATGAAGAGTTCTAACTTACACTGATCCAGGGCTCACAAAAAATTTGCTTGACGCTGAAAGTGTCAGCCTTGACCTTATTTCAGCGAACTTTACTACAATTTGTAAAATTTCACAAATTTTGTGGCCTTAAAAAAAATTAACACATACCTACCTATATTTGTTTCAAACGTTTAAAAAGTTGAAAAACGATTGAAACGAAAGTCTAGTGGCTCTCTGGTAAGACTTGGATTTAGTACCTAATGCATGACATGTATTATCTACGTTGATAAAATTTTCATGGGCTAAGAAAGCCTCAAATTCTTTCAAAGCACAGAGAACGGGAACCAATGTATTTTACTACATTATAATTAGATGTCCGTATAGATAAATACTTTAGTCAAAATAACAGAAGTAAATCAATACGCAAGATCTTGTAAACCATGATCTGGCGAATAAAAAATATAGAAGTAATAGCCTATTTATATTGTACTATATAATTGTAATATAAAGCAGCTATGTATTACATAGATGACCTACACATGTTTTACAGGTGTCGTTATAGATATTTACTTGCGATCTATGCAAAACATAATTTAGTTGCACCCGTTGATCTCTGATCTGTTCTATAGACACTTAGAGGCAGATGTAAACACGCGAGAGGTCACTTTATCACTCGTCGTTGCTATAGTGATCCTATTGTTGACTTCACGTGACCGACTATACTTTTCCCTGCTGTCGTTCCGACGGACCATTCGTCAAATGAATGCCAACTTTCGCGGTCGGTTCGCATCTCAAAGCGTGTAATCGGTGTTACATTATTGAAAACAAAAAAAAAAAAACAAAAGTGCACGAAAATCAGTGAGAGTGAACAAAAGTGAAATTGCTGTGACGTTTGTACAAGGCTGTACGCGTCCAACGTTCGTTGCCCGCGTTCGAACACTATGACGTTTCTAAATTGGCGGGAAATGTAATAGAATCTGTTATTTACTTTTTTAAATTTGAAGTGACATGCGAAGACCAAGGATCGTCGAAATGCTAAAATGGTAGGATAATTTGTAAAAAAATATTTTATACACTTTAAATGATCTCTAATGTACTATTAATAACAAATACATTGTAACGAATCGATCATTGCTATTACTACTCACGTTGACATATTATTGAAGAAATAAATAACATATATTAACCCAATTTTAGTAGGTGATCAGGTACCTTTTTGCAGTTTATAGTTGAAACAAGTACTTACCTACATTTTATTAGCAGTTTGGTAATGAAGTCAATTAATGCTGCGATAGTAGACTAATGAAACAATTATGCAGTCTACAAAGGATGACGTTATCTAAAGGAGTTTACACAAAGGTTTTGTTTTTTTTTTTGTATTGTTAAAATAAACAAAATACCAAATTAATAGATCAATAAGTTATTTATGAATTCTTATATAACATTGTTTATAAGTAAAAATAGTTCCACTGTGACTTTAATTGATTTGAATACATTTAGGTACTTGAATGCATGTAAAAACATTTTTAACAGAAATATAACAGTGGAGAATAATAAATTCGATCTAAAAGTTGTTTATTTAGCTCATCTTGACCTATCTTCATTAGATTATGCTAGACATAGAGTCTACTAAAATGAGGTTTAAAATGAGGTTATGTCATAGTCGTTGTCTTGGCTGTCGTTAGGTGGTTATCGTAGTCTACTGCGTAATTATCCATTTACCGAGTTAACCATGAAATTTAACAAGCGATTAGAGCAGTGCTCTCAAACTATGTGTCAGGACGATCTGGGCCGTCGCAGCATTATCCAAGAGCAATCTCGAAAGGATACGTATTACGTACAGATCGCTTGCACTTGATTTTAGCCCAGATTTTAGAAAGCATCTTAAAAAGCAAACTGAGAGCCCTCATAAAGTATTATACTTATTATTATTTTCTAAATTAATGTACTTTTTACGTATTTTAAAAATAATTACTTTAGACAGACTTGGCGTTTGATGTAAATAATGAATTATATCGATTGTCAATTGAAGCTAATCGGAAGCATATATTATTTGGAAGGGCGTCGCGGAAAATTGGATTTTGTAAAGAGAGTGGCAGTAAAAATAAATTTGGGTTAGAATAAAGATGTTGCCATCATGTACGATTCGCAATATAAATGTTTTTTGTCTAGAAAAAAATAACAAAAGCGTCATTCCGTGTCTGAACGAAAAAAAAGTAGTGTTTGAGTAAGTGGACAGTCTCAATTATAATAAATTCGTTGTTCTAATAAAATTAGAAAGGAAGCCAATGGCCTATAGTTCATATCTAGAACGGTTACCGTGCACCGTGTTTTCTCACTTCGAGTACAAAAAAAGGGAAATTTACCATTTTTTTTAAACGATATGTTAGTTTGGCACATTATTTTCGAAATAGTAAACGAAAGCGTCACTAATATGAGTGGTTTGAATTACTTCTATAAGACGTACGAATGTGATTTAGTTCCACCCGCGGAGGAGAAAGTGGAGATAGAGGAGCCTCAGGTAGAGCTGCCTGATAATAAGTAAGTTTCACGACATAATACAAATATAAATAAAATAAAATTGTTATTATTACTGAGGAATACATAAGTAAAGTGGAAAAATATGATAGGTTTTGTTTAATTTTGAAAAATATAAACTAAGTATAAATGAAAATAACACCTCTGAAATCAGGTCCTTTAATCTGTTTGAGTATAAGGAAGGCTTTTATCAAACTCTCTCCACTGAGCCATGCCCTTCAAATATTTACATCAAAGAAAAGGATTGGACGTTACGATTGGACCTAAAATAATAATAAAAAAGCTTATATGAATTCAGCCTTAATTTTCGACAACCTTTTTATTAAATTTATATATCAGGACGGAAGAACCATAGCGGCTTAATTCAACAGACAAGACTTTTGAGATTTATCCTAATAATGCCAGTATGGCATCAAATCGTGTTCACAGACTAAAAACCCTAGCCACCCTGGTTCTATATTTTTTTTTTCAAAATTGACGATAAAATCATAAATTCAGTATTGTAAACTCTTTTTGGCCAGTTTGATTCTTATGGCTTCATATATAACTTGTATCGTGTGGCGTCTATCTTCAATAGGGGCAAAGCCAAACTTTAGCGAAGGCTTGTGTCCAGTAGGATGTTGGGCTATTGGATGGATGGAGGGTTGGTAATAGTGGTGTGGGTGGGTTACCCATTTTAACAATTTTAATAAAGTATATTATTATTATTATTATTTAACCAAATTAACTAAAAATATCCTCTGAATCGATTGAGCTCTTGAGGATATTTATGTAACTTTAAGTTGATATGATGATGAAGTTTACGATTGGGCATACAAATGCTTTAATACGAGATGTTATCCTCATGTTTACGCTTGTTGGATCTATCTCGATAAGTATCCAAAAAAGATTGTTATTAGACTTTGACGTAATGATAGACATTTAACTGGTCGTGTCCCCCGAGAGTGTAAAAATACAGTCGTCCTGAAAACGGGAACTATTTTTTTTATATAATATCAATACCGAGAGCCCGCTAAATTAACCGCAAACATGAATTGCCAATAATGTCGAAACGATATGAACCGGCAGTTGTCACAAACTTACGAAACGCACAGCCCCGCGTTTATATTGCCTGTAACAAGGCTTACAGCTTACGTAAATGATATCTCGAATATTTTCCGCATTTTTCACCATCTCAATTGACTGTTATATGAACGTTGTAACTTATACGCCTGCCTAACTTTTTATCGTTTACGTAATGTATAAACATTTCCATGTAAATAAATGTATGAAAAAAAAATGCTCAATCATTTCAATATTACATATGGATGGTGAAATTTTCTAATGTTCTATTAATAAATAACAAAGCAAAAGTGGATAAACAAACTTATAAATATAAGACGTTATGGTGCCTTTGACTGTTTACATAAGAGATAAGATACACGCAATAATTGTTTTACAAAATTAAAATGTATCTATCTTTTCAGAATCGTATTATTTTTGTATTGCTAGGGAGAAGACGTTTGTCGCAAGATATACAGGAAAGAGGATAAAAAATAAAGAGATATTTATATTGCAATCGATAAAACATCTTTTAATAAGTTTATATTCCTCTTTCCCTATTACGTATTAAATGATTGTAACTGTAACTAAAACAGTAATATGTAACATAACTGATCACGCGTCTTCCTCATCAATTGGAGATAGCATAAACCACGACGCATGAAGATTTCTGAAAATATTTGTGAGATCACACAAATCCGATGTATTTACATCGCTCATAAGCCTTTGAAGCTTAAATCGATTCTCACAAACGTGTTATTGATGATGTGCTCACGATTAAGTAGATTATGTACGTAATTAAGTACTTAAGATAGAAATTAGAATATAATTGCTGAAACGTGCGTGCGTCTCAGATGACAATCATACATTTTTATTCTACCTGTTTGAGCCCCGTGCACTTTTAATTGTTCTGTAAGTGCACCGGATGGAAGGATAGATAACGTAGTCATTAACCATTTATATTGGTTACATTAACGGATTTCTGGAATTTTAAAATTTTACAAAGGAATACCCAAATTTGTATCGATGGTAAAAAGTATAACATAACAATCACTATATTTTTAAAAATATTTGTTATAATTAACATTAATTTTTTAACCATATTTACAATTACTTAAAATATAAAAAAGAAAAATATTTACAAAATATACATATATACATAAAAGCTAAACGAAAAAAATTATGAATTAAAAAATTGTTAAAAATTCGGCTCGGGATCAGATAATTTCTGTTCGAAACATTTCGAGTTTTTAAACACCGTCCCACTGTGGAACATGCGTTATAGGACGTTCAACTTAGAGAGATATTGGCGATAGTCTATCCTGCTGGCCAATTTTGAATTTGTAGAGAATACTTATTTAACATAAAAAACCTAAACTTCAAAATTTTGGCTAAACGCACTGAAAAAAATGTGATAAACAAAGCAATTTACTATAATTTCAGTTTTAGTAAAAAACAATTACCTGCGTGTGTCCATTGTACTCTTGGTGTACACTTACCATTATAAAAATCTACAACAATTTCCCACTTATGTCGGAAATTGATCAATTTCTTTTGCGGTCGACGCGAGTATTGTATGATAATAAGACGTATTTACTCGTGTTAATTTTTTTCAGACACCTAGTTACACAAAGATACAATTTACTTTCTAGTTCATTGAATTATGCACTTTTATTTTGGTTAAAGCTAAAACATTTCACGTTACTGGTTCAAATCTAGGATGCAGCTCTGACTTTAAAGCTATGTTGGTAATCTTTTTAGGTTGAAATTTATGTTCTCTAAGATTCTTTCCAGAGAAGTATGCCTAACATTTCTTATTGTTATCTGAGATATATGAACTACTGAAGTGGCAGTACATCCATTGTCTATATTTTATTCTAAGAAGAGACACATGACTATGTAACCAATTGTTAAATTTCAAGTTTTTAGCTTTAGACCACTGATACTCAAATTTACTTCGACTATCGCTCTCATTTAATATCTCATTCTCTCTCATTTAATTTCTGCGTTGGAAATAAAAAATGCTTTTAAAAACGACGACGGAAATCATCTATCACCCTCTAAACAGCAATATCTACTCCCCCTCCAATTTTGTCTGGGTCTTTTATCCACCCCCTGTCGGTTTTTAGCGCTCAGTCGGTATCGTTATTGGCCACTTTGAGAGAGACTGCCTAAGACCATAGTCCGTGCATTATTACGTAATAATAATGCTAATATTTTGCAGAGTTGAAAAGACTATGACAAATTAATCATCAAATTATTCGTACAAATTGCAAAAAAAAATTGATAAGCGTGATGATTGTTAGTGGAGCCGGCTATTGTGTGCAAATACTTGGGTGGCAACCGTGAAGCTATGGTCTTTCTTATTAACTGCATTACCATGTTTTGTTGCTTAGATATAAGTAATTGATTCACATAGATAATATTGTAACTATTATTATGCTGTACATGTTTATAGCTGTTGTAATAGAAGCAACGATATGACAAGCTGTCAACCTGATTAAGAAAATACAGTGAAATTGAGAACCTCCACCTTTTTTTATCTGATTGAAATAGCAAACGAGCATGCAGTCCACCTGATGGTAAGTGGTCACTGCCGCCCATGGACACCTGTAAGCAACTTCAAATAG
>DWNE01005248.1:0-14203 GCA_018249875.1 Cecropterus toxeus | reverse complement strand
TTATGTAACTACTGTGCCATTTAACATTTTACCATGTAACAGTGTTCAGTATGTTAGTGACCTATTAAATAAATAAATAAAAGTAAATAAGAACATGTTATAAATGTGTACCTAACTTATTATCTAAATTTATCATCATAGAAAAATAATATGTGAGAGATTTCGTAAAGGAACTGAGTGATATAAGCATCATGGAAGTGTTCAAAGTAACGTAATATTTCAATTAATTTAAATGTGAAGATGAATTCCTCGTTCTTTATTATTTCTTTTTTAGTGTATAATAGAATAAAGGGATGAAATATTTTTAAATTAATTTAGACGTTTTCATAGATAACGTGAAAAATGTGAGCTAAATTAAAAACTTTTCTCGAATATAGGAAAAAGAAATTCAGTCTAAAAAATACTTCTACGAATTTCGCTTCGTGTTTGAATATGCAAATAGATTAAAAATATTTTGCTACCTATCGACGAAAAAGGATACTTTTGATCAAAATTTAAGGAAAAGGCCCAAAATCATAGAGATGGAGCAGGTGGGTCGATGGGTACCGAAGGGTACGCAGCGGTTACAAAAAGTGAACACAAATATACTAATGATATCCTATGGTACGATTGATAGGCTTGTAGAATATTTTTTTTATATCATACAATGATGCATCAAATTTTTAATATCAATTCATGCGCTCATTTGTCAAATACGCGTACGTATTAGATGGAATTTCATTATGTAGGAATGGAATTTTGTCATGTAACATCGTTAAAAATATTAAAACAAAAACCTGACTGCCTAAAACTATTTTTTTGCCAATGATATATATTTAGTTTAAGTAAAAGTGTTACAATATATATATTTTTAGATAGGTTTACTAGCTTTCATTTAATACCCATATAGTCGTGATAGCAAAAAAAATGCTCCTCCCCCTTTGTCCTCTATTTCCAGCCGCCATTTTTTAAAACATATAGCCTATGTCACGTCATGCGTCAAGCCATTTTTGGCTGTAGCGCGTGCCAAAAAATTACAAACATACATACAAACAAACATACATACATACGCTCGAAAAACATTACCCTCCTTCTGACACAATGTTCCACAAATATGGTTTATTTTTTTTATCAGATTTACTATAGGTACTATCTAAAGTCGAAAATACATGCGTCCCTCTCAACGACTAAGACGGTCGCTTCATATGAATGTGAGCCGGTAACACACCCTTCCACCGAAACGCAAGAACTGCTTCACGCTAGAAATAGGTGTACCGGTTGAACTGCGCTGGTTCTACCACCTGTGTGTATTTATAGTGATATATATTATATGTTTATACACATCTATAGAACTTATTAAATAAAAGGATTTCCTCTCCTTTTCCTATTAACGGGCGCATAACAGGGCACTGTTGCATTCTTTGTAGAACCTTCTTTTTAACCGTAATGAAACCGCTTCCACCAGCATTTCAGAATATGAAATTTGGGCGTCGCGCTTGAGTGATTTTAACCAAAACCTTTTGTATCATGAATTTTACACAATATATATTTTCTTTAAAAGTGTTATTCTTATATATCCACTTCAATTCAAGCTTTAAGTCTAAGCAAACTAAATTTGTACTTAAAACGTTGTTAGTGGCTAAATTCGTAGGTGAACTGACTTTTGAATTGATATTTTTTTTGCCAGCTGTGCCAAGGAATTGGTTTTACGATTGGTGTAACTATTTTTGTAACAAAAAAAGGTTACGCTGATGCTTTATGTTACAAAAACAACACATAATTATTCTAGAATTATAAATACAATACGTTACGTTACATGATTTTATTTGTTTTTCAATAGTTTAACTTTTTTCACTATTAATACGCGCAAACCTTTTTAACCGACTTTTAATTGTTACAAACAAACCTTTAATCTTCTATAATGATTATAACTTTGTTAGGCAAACACTAATATTATCGAAATTTTTATTATAAAATAAATTCTCAACTTGAATAATCCGAATAGGGTATTTCCCGACTTGAAACTGGGATTTACTTAATAAAACGTTCAGGCTACGCAAATATCCCTTTCTATTTATAGAACTGCCGTTTACGGCGCCCAATAAAATATAAAGTTGAAACATTTTATAATGTGTTATATTGCTGAATCATTTTAACTATTTCGTTTATACCTTTTTAATTTAATCTGTAATTCGCTCTTAGAGTATTATTGAGGTTGGAGTATTATGATGTAGATGTTAAATTCTCAATCCATTTACCAAAATGTCGTTAAACTTCAATGAACAAGAAACATATTCTAGATTGTTTATCGATAGTCCATTTGTCTAATAAGGTAATAACCATACACTTTGATAGGAATAAACTGCCTACTTCGCGATAATACTTAACCCAACCATAAATAATAAGATTACAATTTGAATTTACGGCAGTTATTCCCTTAGTCATAGATTGTACTAAAGATGACGATATCTCATTTTGGGTTGATTTTTTTAAATCGCATTGAAGTATCAAGCGAGCGTGGAGTTCACCTGATGGTAAGTAGGTACTGCCGCCTATGGACATCTGTAAGCAACTTAATATAGAACAGGTATTCTATCTGAAGTCGATCACAGATGAGTTGCTACTCCCGAGGACTGAGATGGTCGCCTCATACATACAGTTGAGCCGGCCACCACACCTTCGAAGTTATGACCTAGAGCATCCGCTAGGAAAGGATTTTGATAAATTCTAGCCCCAAGGGGAACAAATAGGGGATAAAAGTTTGTATAAAACTTTGTCAATTTTATAATTCAATCAATCTTTGTCAATTTTAATACTTCTTAACGCGAGCGAAGCCACGGGCAAAAGCTAGTCTACAATAAATCCCAGATAAGAACAGTGAAGGAAAACATCGTGACGAAACCTGCACATCTGAGAGTAGAAAAAAAAGAGTTCTCAAAGGTGTGTAAAGTCTACCAATTCGCACTTGGCCAGCGCGGTGGACTATGGCCTAAACTCTCTCACTCTGAGAGAAGACCCGTGCCCAGCAGTGGGACAATAATGGGTTGACGAACATACAATGTATCTGAAAATGTATGCATTATGTAGCGATATTTGTAATACGCTATTTTGAGCATAATACAATATGTGTGAGCAGAGCTTAATGGTTGAAACTCGGCCTCTAAACCAAACGTCCGAGGTTCGTGTCTCAGGCGCGATTGATAATTTTAAAATAATGTGTATATATTATTATAAATTTATTAACACTGCTTTACGGCGAAGGAATAGAGCGTTAGACCCACCCAGAAACTACACATCTGGAAGTTCTTTAAAAAAGGTTCTCAAAGGTGGGTGAAGCTATACTTGGCCAGCGTGGTGATCTTTTGTCCAAAAGTCTTTCATTCCGAAAGAAAACCCGTGCTGTATTGTGTGTGCAGTATTGTGTGTGCAGTATTGTGACATTAATGCGTTGACGGCAAAAAAAAAATGTTTAAAGTATTTCTTTTTATAGCAGTAGAAAGTAAAGTAAGTAGATTCACTCCTTGCAGAAACGACTCGTATAAGTGTCTCTCATACGAAGCGAAAACCAAAACATAACAACACTTAACACTGCCGCTTTAAATAGTTTCAAAGGTAAAGCGCTTTTTATAATTGTTATTGCGTGTTATACGAACGCGTCCAATAAAAAATATACCAATAAATATAGGTGACAAAAAACACGGATTAATGTGAAAATTGATTCACAGAACGATAAAGCCATGAAATTCAATTACCTCCCGCATTTTAATACGATGTGACAATTTAATCTCGTTTTGAAACAAAGATCCCTCCATATTAAATATCAGGTTCAGATATGACGCGAAAATGTCAAACTTATCCAATTTTGATATTAAAAAAAGTATAATAATTACTTAAAATGTTTTACGGCTTTGGCTTAGCACCTTCAAACCTTACTTTAATAATTCTCGGCCATCTCATTCCCAAAATTCATAATAATTCTATTAAAATAAAAAATATTGTCTTCGAGAACATTATTTTATTTTTTACTTTTATTATTAGGTTTAGATAACAATTTTACACTCTTTTCCGTAAAACTTAAGCAACTTATACTAAAAAATTAGTAAATATATAAAAAAATTATATTCTGTCCAGCTCATACTATTTAGCGGTCACCAAATCAGTAACTGACAATTATATTATTTGCTCCATAAAACTATACGCGCTTTAGTAGTATTTCTTTTTAAATTTAGGTCATACTGTTATAAAAATATTCCATAGACAAATGTTATGAAACAATACCGTCGTCTATGGCTTAGGTAGCTATTGTAGTCATTTTCTATTGTTAAACCTATACGGAGTCAGGAATACGCCGCATTCATCCAACCTACTATCCAAATACCTATGCGTCTTTTTATAGAATCTTCTTTTAAAGTTTGAAAACAAATGAGTTTCATTTGTCCAACAGAATTTATCGCTTGCATACGTCTATTTACGCTTGAAAAACTTTACCCTCGTTCTGACGCAGTCAGATAAAGATAAATCCAATTAAAAATGTCCGTGCGCGTCAGTGGCCACTTACGATTAGATGGACTGCATATGAAAAATAAGCTCTATCACTAATTCTTGAATTCTCTTCCAGCCCATGGCAAAAGGTCCGGCAAACCTGCGAGTGCTCCGGACTGGTACCTCAATAGAATCTTACGACGCATGGCCGCCAGCGCTGATCTCGTAAGTCTAAATTCATTTTTCTATAGGTAGTACGTATGAAAAACACACAAACTTTACCTTTTTATAATATTAATACCTATATTTATAATACCTAATTATTTACAATATTAGTACCTATAAGGTACTAATATTATAAAGAGGTAAAGTTTGTGAGTTTGTAGGGGCTAATCGCTGGGTCTACTAAACCGATTCTAAAAATGTTTTCACCAATAAAAAGCTACATTATTCCTGAGTAATATAGGTCACATATTACCCTGGTAAATAAAAAGTGTTTTACGAGGCAGTCAAATTTGCAAAGTAATATATAAGAAAGGAGTAAATGGGCGTACAGTCTTGATATCTTTGGACAACATATAATAGATAGCATAGCTGTAACCATAAATGGGTTACAGCTATGCTCTCTATTTCAGTGTTGTGTAGTACTCGACTATACCGGTGTAACGCGCAGTGGGTCAATGGTTCAATCACCGGCCAGACTGATATATAAATTATAAATTTAGATTTTTGTTCTGGATGTTTATATTTTCATGTTTATTTGTGTCCATGCCACCCACGATACAAGAGAAATGTGGAAGGGTGTGCTTACCGGTTCACTTATATATATGGTTACCATCTTAGTCCTCGGGACTAGCAGCACCTCTGTGATCGACTTCAGATCGAACCCCTGTTCTAAATAAAGTTACTTACAGATGTCAATGGGCGGCAGTAACCACTTTCCATCAAGTGGACTGCAATTGCAATTTTTTGGGAAACTTTTGTTAAAAGTAGCGTCACCTACATTGGGTGTATCGAAACTTATATGAAGCAGCGCCATCTATACTGATTTCTATGAACTCGCAGAACCGTGCGCGGCAGCTGAGCAAGAACGACGACATTGACGACATCTTTCGGGTGGAGATTACCGACGACGCGCCCGCCGCCAACCGGCTTGTGTAAGAACTAAAGTTTAACTTCATTGAACTAGATGGCGCTACATTGCCATGTTTAAATTTACCTTCGCAACTGTTAACTCACTATTATGTAAAATTATGATAAAATAGAATCTTATCTTGACGAAAAATAATTATTATTTCTCGTATTTATGAGTTAAGGCAACACTCCTTTGCAATTCGATATCCCTATTTGGTCCGAATATTTGCCTATTGGAATCCTGGCCATACAAATGGTCAGGATTCCAATTTCAATCCAACTATATAATTATTATATTATTGTTAAAAAATATATTTGAAAAATATTTGCTTCACAGTTTAGCAACATGCCATTAAACGCTTCTGCGTTTTACAACTTTTTAATTTTTTAGATATAAGTAGATTTTCAAATTTACCTTTCCTTGTTTGTGAAAGCAATTCAAAAGAAAAGAAATCTTAGAAAGTTTTTTTAAGGAAGTATATGAATTCAGAAAACTGTATTAATATAACTATTATTTTATTCCAGGGAAGAAAACGAAGACGCTCCAATGGACCTAGGCTCCCGAACTCCTGAGGCCAAACCGATGTTAGACGATGAACTTCTTTCCAAAATCAAGATCTGGCAAATGATGGTACGATATTTTCATTTTACAACAGAATATTTTAATAATGTTTAGTATTTTTTTAAAGAGGGTTAAAGCATCAAAAGCAATGACTTTAATTGGACAAATAATAATTGATTGTTTATTTCCTATTGAAATAGTCATCATGTCAGGGAAACGCTATGTTAATTATACGATTACTTATAATAACAATACAATAAATAATAATCACAATTAAGACAAATACTTCTAGTATTAACTTAGCCGTCCCCCGTCACGATGATACTGAAAAACCTATTACTCTTTACTTATAATAAAATTTATTTCATTCTTTTAAAATATGACTGAAAATTACATAACATATGCTGTCTTTTCTTAAGATAACATTCTTGATTATATCCGCTTTCAATAACGAAGAACTATTCAAATTAGTCACACCGTTTACAAATCTACGAGGTTATAGGTATGGTTACACGTTACACGCACAAACATACACCCAACTTGCCTAACAAGCAAGCACACATTGAAGTTATCATTTATTGCCCATGCTAGAAACAAAATAGTTTAAAAATACAAAGTTATACAAAGAAAAAGAGAAACCCACCGTGTTTCTAGCCGGATCTTCTCAGTTGAGGTCGTGTTCCGATCCGGTGATAGTGTAAGAAAAAAATATTGTAACTGTCTTTTTGTAAGTACCACCGTAAGCTTATGTAAAATAAAGACATTCCATTCCATTTGACACGATAAACTTATAACACTTCACTTTTTCGGGCTTAAAAATATGTAACTACTTTATAAAAAATAAAAATAAACTGCAAATCTTATAAGAAGTAAAAGTATATTTTTTGATACAGTAATGTCTTATTTAGAGAAAGCGGGCGTCTCATTTATTTTCAAATTGGCTTATCTGTTTTTATGTCGTCGCGTCATACAACGGATGATTTTATAAATATTATATCGCAATTTCATTACGAACTTTTTCAATGACATTTTTGACACAAAACATACAGTCGAACGTATAACCTCCTCCTTCTCGAAGTCGGTTAAAAATATAGTAAGAAATAACGTTCCACTGAATTTTTAACTCTTAGATCCTGGCGTTTGTTTAAATAGTGTTATCATATTTCTTCTGGAGATTTTAATAATAGTTCGAAAAAATAAACACCATTTTTTTATAACAGGACGGGTTGTAAATGAACTAAATATGTCAAAAATGTTACTATCGACAAAAGTTCAATATGTATTACTAAAATAACTCAACCCAATTAATACATTCATCCTCATTTTTATACAACAACTATACAATCCTGATGGTAAGTGGTCACTACCACCTGTAGACATCTTTCACCTATTCCATACAGAACAGAATGATGTTCTACCTGAAATTAAGAAACGGCCTATTTACTAAGTCAGCCGGCAACTATACCCTTCCATCGAAGATTTTATTTTTTTATCAGATTTAAGTAGCAAACAAGCATGCAGTCCACCTGATGGTAAGTGGTAACTGCTGCCCATAGACATCTATAAGCAACTTCATATAGAACAGAGGTTCTATCTGAAGTCGATTACAGATACGTTACTACTCCCGAGGACTGAGATGGTCGCCTCATATATAAGTGAGCTGGCAACCACATCCTTCCACCGAAACGCAAGAACTGCTTCACGCTAGAAATAAGTGTGGCGGTACCTCCCCAGTCGAACTGCACTGGTTCTACTGCCTTGTTATTATTATACATATTATTATTATTACAACTATTAATAATATACATATTTTCTTTACAGAAAGAGGCATCCGAAGATCAGTGAACACAACCCAAACAAATTGACTGACGTTTTTTTCAGCGCTTACTTCTTTTTACTTTTCATCAATGATTTCACTTTATTTTACAAATACTCTCATAGATCCTGTTAACTACGATTGCAAGGCTGGGTTGCAATATGTAGTAGTTTGTAATATATAGTAAGTAAGTAAACTGTGCCATTCTATGAACTAAATTTAATATATTTCTCTTATTTCATCTTGTAATTGGATTTCTTCATAATTATTATTTAAAATGTTGTTACGGCTTTCATTTGGCGTCTTTAAACCTAACTTTATTAATTCGCGGCCATCTTTTTTCTTGACTTTTCAATAAAATTTACAGATAAATATATACTAGTAAACTCACATTTTTGACTAATTTGATAACAAACAAAATAAATAACAAGACCGTAATTAATAAAATAATATGTTCATATAACGTCTATATTATCTGTAGTCAAGAATATTTTATAATCTGTGTTTATTTAATCGATCTTAGAATTTGAGAAATACAATTCCAATAATGTAACTGAATTATATTTCTATTAATTATCTATGACCAAAAAATATGTAATAATCTGTAACTGTTTAAAAAAATTCCAAAATCCTGTTTCATATTAAAACAATTTACTTGTAAACTTTAAAATTGTTAATTATACGACAAATTAAATTATGTAGCTGATTATATCCTTTAGGTACAAATGTAAATTTATTTAAACTGTGTTATGTAGAAGCGTAAATGTAAAACATAATAATTGTTGATGTTACTATAAATAAACGATAATCTGTAATATACACAGCATATTCATTGTATATGTGTTTGATTGTATCCCAATTGACGTCTATACCATACTAATATCATAAAGGCAAAAATTTGTATGGATGTATATATGTTTGTTACTCGTAAAAACTGAACTGATTAGGCTGAAATTTGGCATAAATTTAGTTTATGTTTTAATAATTTTTTATCCTATTAAATGGTCGAAACTGGCAGAGCTACTGGTATTCATTATTGTGATGAACTAGTCATCACAATAATCCCTGGTCTGGTTTGTTCGAAGTTTAGACGCAAAATATTATTATTAAAAGGCGAAGTCATTGTAGTTCGGTTCTGGAAGCTCCACGACTACACTTATTTATACTTATTTATATATTTTTTTATCAGATTGAAGTAGCAAACGAGCATGCAGTCCACCTGATGGTGTGTAAGTGGTAACTGCCGCCCATGGACATCTGTAAGCACCTTCATATGGAACATTGGTTCTATCTAAAGTCGATCACAGATGCGTTGCAACTCCTGAGGACAAAGATAGTCGCCTCATATACAAGTGAGCCGGCAGCCACACCCTTCCACCGAAACGCAAGAACTGCTTCACGTTAGAAATAGGTGTGGCGGTCGTGCTTCTCCGGTCTAACTACATTGGTTTTACCACCTTTAGATACCTTACCTACCTTACCTTACCTTTATATACCTTTATATATATTAACGACATCTATGTTATGCATTTCTTGAAGGGTGTGGTAAGGTAGATATACTTATCCGAGGCGTTCCAAATTAGTCCTCAGGTGTTGCAACGGACCTGTGTCTAACCTCATGATCTCCCCTGAAATTGAATACAGATGTCGATGAGCGGCAGTGGCCACTATATGCTCGTTTGCCACTTCAATACTATAAAAAATACTATTCAAAGACAGGACAACGAAAACTGTAAATGTACCGAAATAGCCCACATAGGCTCTATTCACAGAAACAGTACTACAATGATAAAACACCTACGTCGGTAAGTATGCCGCATCAGTCGTAAACGGCATGATCCCACAATTAGCGGTAACATCAGCAAGTTTCACTAAAAGCATTGTAGCTAGATCCGCCCTCTGAGGAGTTCTGTTAATTGCGAGTACGCTACAGGTAGGAATGTGGCCCAAGGCATAAGAAATTCATAACTAAACTAGCAGGCCCATAACCACTCCGTTGGACATTAAAGAATTGATATATCTTTTTGCGCTCCAATTTGGCAAAACATACATGGACAGAGCATACATGTTACCGCGTTTGAAGTAAATGAATAAAATTATTATGATTGATTATTTATTTAAATTGATTTGGTAGCAAAATATATTGAAAGGAAAATGTATTGGCAGTAAATTGTATTTATTATATCTAGAAATGTTTCATGGAGCTTGATTCTAAATCGGCGGACTTTTAAACAAACTTTCTACATATTCTATATTCCTAGGGGCTGCCGTACTAACTTTCAACTCCTATTTAAACCCCTTAAAAGTTGAATTTCTAAAAATCCCTTCTTGTCGCTCACTTACACCATGAAAGGAACACTTGAATCAAATTGTAGGGTTCAAGGTATAGTAGTTTCGGCTGTGCATTGATATATAAGTTAGTGAGTCGGGATGCCTTTTATATAATTGAGGCTATCAGCGCAAAAATGGTATAAGCCACATTTTTTTATGAATGCAGTTTTGATATAAAACACAAAATATACCGAAAATTGTGGCTAACACCACTTTTGCGCTGATAGCCTTATATAAAGATAGTACTTATCCCCGAAGCTACGGCGTTTCAGAGCGCTTACGACGGTAAAAAATTATTATGTGTGCCAAATTGTAACGAAATCCCACTTTAAAAAAATGAGTGAAAGGGTAACTAACCGGTCTGACACGCAATGGGTCCCGGCCAGACAGAAATGTGAATGATGAGTTTAGATTTCTGTTCTGGGTCTGGATGTTTGTATATTCGTCTTTGTGCACATGGCTCCCACGACACAGGAGAAAATCTTACGGTGTTGCTATGAGAGTAATAGTGTTTAAAGAGTTTTATCCATCCTCTAAAATTTCGCATTTATAATATAAGTTCGTATTAGTTCCTTCTGTCTTACATATTTTGACGATAGAGATATATTGCACTTATTTTGTATACATTTATATCTTTATAGTATAGTGATACATTAGCGATTTATATCTTATCTAAAAGCATAACTAGAATTATTGTTCTCATGCTCAAGAAGAACAATATTGTTGTATATTTTAACGTACTAGACTTTTAAATATTCGCAATTATATACTCTTAATGGCAGGTACACTTACACATAGGTAATACACTTTCATGTATTTAATTAATACATTATATAAACTAGAACCACGTCTACTATTAGTATTGGTCTCAATATTCCCAATAAACGGCATGATTGTTTGATTCAATCAGCATTGCATTCCGAATACGCAATTGAATTTAGATTAATTGAAATATTATATTACCTATTAAAACTTGCATTCACTGTAAGTAGTTGAATACGAAACAAAACACACAATGCAAGAAACTGTTCTGTTTTTTGATTTCCGCAAGAAATTTTTGCTTACGCCAACTCTAAACCAGAAAGGTAGAGCCGTCTTTAGGGTCAAACAACCGTACCACTTACTGGACCACTGTTTGAGTGTAATATTATACATTTTTATACACGCAGCTTACTACAAATTAGGTCCTGTAGAATTCTACCTCCGTAATTCTACAGGACGTCATAATGTTGTTACTGTCAATTTTTAAGCGTTTGTCCAAATGTTTAAGGGAGTCAACGAATGATCAGAATACTGGTACATACTTCGGTCAACGAATTAGCTTTGCTATTCAACGAGGTAATGTTGCCAGCATTATGGGAATTCATCCTCAGGACAGCAATTTGGAAGTAGCTTTTTAGGTATATTTAATTTGACAATTTGTTTCTATTTACATTTAAGTTATTTTTTTAATGTATATATCTGTTAAGTTAATTAATGTTTGTAACTTTCAACTTAATAAATGATGTCAATTGATATAGACATTTTCTGTTAATTGAATAAAAAGAACGTTGAAGAGATCTCCAGTCAAGTGAATTTTAACCCAACGGATGCTTGCCCTCAATTATTTAAGCGCCATCTGTTATACATTTTCGAAACTGTTAAGTATCGAACAAGACTAAGCGGGCTGCGGTGTTAGTTCGACTTAGTGCGGGGTAATGTTCGTAGATGGCGTTATTTTCATTACGATATATACTTAGTTCCTATCGTAAACTTGTCTTTTATGCTAATTACTTGTACGAAAACAATATGTCACAATTTTTTTTTTTGGGTCGCATACTAAGACATCTATCCTAAAAGGAGTGCTACTTTAAAAAACCTTGGCCGTTTACAACATAATATAACTTCACTAAATAAACTGAAGACATATACAACCATAGTATGTTTAAACGTCTGAGGGTTTTTGGGGTAGCACGATGAAAAATATCCAGAATTCCTCCACTCGTGGGGTGCGAAGCGTGCCCAGCGATAGTATAATACAATTTTTATATAGTTTGCAAGCTTTTGAAGTTTCTCTGAGCTACATAGCATTTGAAATAATTACTGAACACAATAGAAAAAGGATCTAGAATCAAATTAGAGCCTGCAGCACAACCGTCAGTTCCAGAATTTGCTCTGATTAAAGAACGAATTTAAAACAGTGTTTAAAAGAATAACACTTCAATTTTATTTGAATGTGAAGAAATGATATCCACCTGATGGTAATTACACATAGTAATTATACAAGTGAGCCGGCAAACACACCCTTCAAACGAAACGCAAGAACTGTTTCACACCAGAAATAGGTGTGGGGGTGTTACCTCCCCGGTCTAACTAGCTCTACCACCTGGGAAAATCCGATAAGATATTTCAGTTTTCTGTCCCATATATTCATGAGTCATATCTATCCAATTCCATTCAAATTCCATATCAAATCCTATGTTTATACGATATGCTCGTCATCAGACGCAAGCCTTTTCACTCCCTCTTAGGCAAAGAACATGTATGAACTAACCACTAATGACAGAAAATAATAACAGATTTTAAAATCAAATTATAGATTGTGTCGGATCATTAAAACATTTAAGTCGAAAGCAAGTTGTAGTACAAAACAATTACGCTTCGAAGCAAAAATTAATTACAAGATTATTCCGCCATATTTGTTCCTACCACTGAAATCGTCGTAAACAAGTCAGCCCCACAGTGTTAAAATAAAAAAAAACTGACGTCGCTGAATATTAAATTAAATCCGTTTTGAGTATTTTCCATTTTTTAGGGCTTCGTACTCAAAGGGTAAATATACGGAACCCTATTGCTGTCCGTATGTCCGTCCGTCTGTCACCAGGCTGTATCTCATGAACCATGATAGCTAGACAGTTGAAATTTTCACAGATGATATATAAACGCTGCCGCTATAGCAACAAATACTAAAAACATTTATGGGGTTTCCAAACAACAAACGTGGTTTTTTGCCATTTTTATATATAATGGTAATAATAATAATCCTTAATGTGCGAGTCCGACTCACACTTGGCCGATTTTTAGGAGCTCCTTTCTTACTCCCTGTACCAGTTTTCAAACTAAAGGCATAATTTACACCTGCCAAAGTTTCTAACTAAAAGACCTTTTAAGTATAGCCTAACATATTTCCATCACAAGAATACAAGCAATAGCGTAACAATACTCTTATAAGCGAACTATAGATAAGTCCGTATTTAATTATTAAATAAACTAAGAAAGCTAATACACTAGTGACAGTCCGTAGCGGCGACCGTCAGCGACCGTCTGTTTGAACTGCTGCTCGTATCTAAAATTACTGGAGCTTATGTGTTAGCTCACTGTCGCTCGTGTATTAGCTCATTGTTAGTCGTATATTAGCTCAGACATTTGTATATTAGGTAACTATCGCTCGTGTAATAGCTCAGTGCGGCTCGTGTAATATCTTACTGTCGCTCGTGTATTATCTCATTGTTACTCGTATATTAGCTCACTGTTACTCGTATATTAGGCCACTATCGCTCGTGTATCAGCTCAATACAGCTCGTGTATTATTTTAATGTCACTCGTGCATTACCTTATTGTTACTCGTGTATTAGCGGACTGTCATTCGTATATTAGGTCACTATCGCTCGTGTATCAGCTCACTGTCGCTCGTGTATTAATTCACTGTCGCTCGTATATGAGTTCAGTGTCGCTAGTGTGTTATCTCATTGTTACTCGTATATTGGCTCACTATCGCTCGTATATTAGCTCACTTTTGCTCATGTATTAAGCATGATAACAATACCTGAAAAGATACGTATTTTTTTTTTTATAAATATGAAGTAGCAAACGAGCAAGCAGCCTACCTGATGGTAAGTGGTTACTGCCGTCCATGGACA